>JAXIVJ010006852.1:0-64226 GCA_036785665.1 Chirona hameri
GGCAGAGGAGCTTCAGGCAGCGGCAGGACAGGAACACAGGAGAGATGAGGAGCAAGAGAGGAGAGATGAGGAGCAGGATGAGATATGAAAAAGATATATATGAGCAGGAGAGACATGAACAGGAGAGAAAATGATCAGGAGAGAGATGATCAGGAGAGATATGATCAGGAGAGATATGATCAGGAAGAGATATGAGCAGGAGAGATATGAGCAGGAGAGGGAGGAGGAGAGATATGCACAGAAGAGGAGCGAGCAGGAGTCTGATATGAACAGAAGAGGGAGCAGGAGCCGGGAACCCGGCCCAAGGAGCAGCGGCAGAACCTGGATGATAGTGTGGAGGTGAGATGGTGGGGTGGTGTGGGTGGTGGTGAAACATCGCAGCGATTTACATTTTCAGTGTATTTGTTTTCGTAAACCACCTCTGCATGCATACACCTACTTTATTTACCACATGCCGAGATATCCGTTCATCATTAGCACGTGCTTTTGGAAAAGCTTTCGGCCCGCTGCGGCTAATGTATAAAAGGTATTTGGGAAACGATTTTGACCTAGTTCATTTTTATTTTCCCGACAATTATTTAACAGAATATTGATTAGCGGAAGTGCCAGAACAGAAGCGCATACGACATTATGCCATAGCAGTAGTATGTTGAACATATTTTCACGACTTCTGGCGCTGTTGATACAAAAGCGCCAGATATATGTCGCGTTTCCTATACAAATGCAGGTGGGTCATTGCGAATTTCTAGTCTTCTCTTCTGGAGTATCTTCTTCATCTCTGGATACGTTAAGCCTAAATAAGGAGGAAAGAATGTCCTTTCAATTTGACTATCATCCGCAATGCTTTAAGACTTACTTCACACTTTAATTAGCCTTTTATTTATGTTGTTGCGGAACGTTAGCTGCATGTGGTAAATAGCTTCCTACCATTGTGCTTGGCAAATTATGCGATATTATTCACCTCGTTTTTTTCTTCTTCGTAGCTCGGACCTACCCAAGATTACTTTACTAATAGGGCCTACCGCCCCTCGGTGCTCCGCATACAAAACCTCTGTGAATATTGCATAATTTCCAGCACCGGGCGGGGATATATATTAGCAGCAGCGGTCTGAAGTCATTTCCCAAAAGCACGTGCTAATGTTGAAAGGATATCTCGGCATGTGGTAATATATATATTCCCTGATCTGATCTGCCATTTTCGAACAAGGTAAAACGGCAAAAGACACTTTTTATTTACCGTTGGTAAATCGTCAACAAATAAAACAACTATTACATACTTCGTAACGCACTCACGATTCATATGAGTAATTCGCGTTCTGAAATTAAAACGCAATTGGAGAATGCGTCGTAATATACTTACCCTAGTATATTAGCCACCGAGTGCAATGACTTGGCGCCGTCTGACTCTCAAGACGTCGCTCTCCCCTGCCCCGTCTGTCTGGACCAGTCTATTTCCGGTATGCGTCTCCGCCTCTCCTCTCCTCCCTTCCCCTCCTCTCCTCTCCTCCTCTCTTCCCTCCATCCGGTCCCAGCCAACCCTCCGCTGGTCCGCCGCCGCCGCCGCCGCCGCCGCCGCCGCCAGCGTCGACTGATGACTTTCCAATGATCGGCGGCGTTCTGTCCCCTCTGGTTGGCCGGCTGCCCCCCGGCTGGCCGGCTGGCTGGCGAGTGACCGCTACCCCCTGCTGTCCGTCCTGTGCGTCCTGCCCGTCCTGTCCGTCCGGTCCGTCCGGTCGAGTCTGGCACCGCGCCCGGCCGTCTGCCGCCCCCCAGTCGGTCAATCTGGCCGGATGGTGGAGATGGAGCCAGAGATCGCCAAGTCTGTCCACTGGTCCTCCCCTTTCCGAGTGGTGGAGGAGAGGCTGGAGTATCCATGGCAGAGTGGGGGAGGGGCAGAGTACCCCCTACCGAGGGGGAGGGACAGAGTGCCCCCTACCGAGTGGTGGAGGGGAGGGTGGAGTATCCATGGCAGAGTGGGGGAGGGGCAGAGTGCCCCCTACCGAGTGGTGGAGGGGAGGGTGGAGTATCCATGGCAGAGTGGGGGAGGGGCAGAGTACCCCCTACCGAGGGAAGGGACAGAGTGCCCCCTACCGAGTGGTGGAGGGGAGGGTGGAGTATCCATGGCAGAGTGGGGGAGGGGCAGAGTGCCCCCTACCGAGTGGTGGAGGGGAGGGTGGAGTATCCATGGCAGAGTGGGGGAGGGGCAGAGTACCCCCTACCGAGGGGGAGGGACAGAGTACCTCCTACCGAGTGGTGGAAGGGAGGGTGGAGTATCCATGGCAGAGTGGGGGAGGGACAGAGTACCCCCTACCGAGGGGGAGGGGCAGAGTACCCCCTACCGAGAGGTGGAGGGGAGGGTGGAGTATCCATGGCAGAGTGGGGGAGGGGCAGAGTACCCCCTACCGAGTGGTGGAGGGGAGGGCGGATTATCCATGGCAGAGTGGGGAGGGGCAGATAATTCCCGTCAGAGTGGGGAAGGGGAGAAATCCCCGTCCCGTGCGAATGGAGGAGCGGCAGGGTGCCCCCCCCCCTATCCCCCTCCTATTTCCGGTGGTCGGGGGTGGTCGGGGGTGGTCGCAGATGCCAAGGGGTGGCCGCTGACCAGGCTCGTACCACCACGGCGGGCTGTGGTAGTTACTAGTGGTGCCAATCGGTGCAATCATTTTCGGAATTCCCAATTTGTCCGAAGACCGATTCGGTTTCGGACGGACATAATCATATTTCTTTAGACATTTTCGGACATCCAATGTCTAAGGATGGCTTGTCGCGAAAATCTCTTAGTTACTTTTGTATTAAAAAGGAAAGTGTGCCACAGGTAATTCATTTCCATATCAAACACCTTTTCTGCTTTCGGACAAATTTCGGACAAACAATGATTGTCGGGAAGTTTCGGACGAACAGCTGATCATGATCACCATATCGGTCGGACATTGAGCACATATTTTCTGAAACTGGCACCACTAGTAGTTACGCACTGTCGTGTCATCGAACTTCCCTCGGGTGCGATCACGGCTAATGGGAGTTGTGTAATGTGTATCTATGGTGTATGGTGTGTGTGGTGGTCAATTCCTCTCCCGATGCCGCCAAGGCGCTATAGACCGCGCGGGCCTCCCCGCCCGAGAGAGTCTGGGGTGACGTCATTTACACGTCATGATTGCTGATGTAATGAGGTGACAATGATGCGATAACTGGATAGAAATCGATCAGAGTCGTTTGTTTTGCATACATATGCCTAGGGTGAGCAGAATGGTGTGGCTATCATGGTTCGCCCTAGCCGGTATGTCTCCCCGTTATATGCGGTAGTCGGATTGCCACGAATGCATTAACCTTTATACGAGTTATACTGTAACATAAAACGGTCGCCAGAAATGTGGCGCGGTGTGTTCGGAAAAGGGTGATGGTGAAACGCCTAAATGGAGCATTACAAAATTGAAGATATTTTTCAATTGTACTTTTAGGTTAACTGCATGTTACCGTAATTCACGACAACCAGCGATATACGAAAAATATAACATTGTGTTTTCTGACACTCGATTTGTATAACTCCGCCATTTATGTATTTATCTTGTCTATGTAAGGCTACGTTTTTGTTTTCATAGCGGCTTATCATGCCAGTTAAGATCCATATAACACGCCCACTCGCTCGAGCCAACAGCACAAGACGCCCACGCTCCGCCCACGCTCCGCCCACCTCCCGGATCGCTCGGACCATCCATCAGCCAGCTCTCTCTCTCTATCTCTATCTATCGCTATCTCTATCTCTCTGTTTGTTTGTGTGTGTTTGTCCGCCTCTCCCTCTCTCCTCCTCCTCTCAGCCACTCCATATCCACTATCCAGCCGGACCCGGCTCTGCGGCTCTCGGCTCTGCGGCTCTGCGTCTCTGCGTCTCTGCGTCTCTGCGTCTCTGCGTCTCTGCGTCTCTGCGTCTCTGCGGCTCTGCGTCTCTGCGGCTCTCGGCTCTGCGGCTCTGCGGCTCTGCGGCTCTGCGGCTCTGCGTCTCTGCGTCTCTGCGGCTCTGCGGCTCTGCGGCTCTGCGGCTCTGCGGCTCTGCGGCTCTGCGTCTCTGCGGCTCTCGGCTCTGCGGCTCTGCGTCTCTGCGGCTCTGCGGCTCTCGGCTCTGCGTCTCTGCGGCTCTGCGTCTCTGCGTCTCTGCGGCTCTCGGCTCTCGGCGCTCGGTCGGTCTCTGGTCTGAGGACAGAGAGCACACCATCCATGGCAGGTCACTGCCCGCCGATCGGTCTGCCGATCACCGTACCGCCGCCGACCCCGGGACCCCGGAGGGGGCGGCACCAAGTCGGAGCCGACACCTCTCCCCCTCTCTGCCGTCTCAGTCGGGTCCTCCACAACGAATCTACTCCTCTGCTACGCCCCACTCTCCCCGCCGTCACTCTCACCGCCGTCACTCTCCCCGTCGTCACTCTCCCCGCCGTCACTCTCCCCGTCGTCACTCTCCCCGTCGTCACTCTCCCCGTCGCCACTCTCCCCGTCGTCACTCTCCCCGCCGTCACTCTCCCCGTCGTCACTCTCCCCGTCGTCACTCTCCCCACCGTCACTCTCCCCGTCGCCACTCTCCCCGTCGTCACTCTCCCCGTCGTCACTCTCCCCGTCGTCACTCTCCCCGCCGTCACTCTCCCCGTCGTCACTCTCCCCGCCGTCACTCTCCCCGTCGTCACTCTCCCGCTCTGCAGAGGCGTGCCTGTACGTCACTCTGTCCCTCCCCATTCCACCCCCACCCCCACCTCCCACCTCCCACCTCCCACCTTCCAGCCCGTCCCGTTTGCACGGCCCGTCCCGCCGCCGCAGAGCCGTGGCCTGTCCTCTGGGCCGGATTTGTGGTGTTACCAGCCCCGGATTTGTTCCGACCCGCTGCATTAAGCCGCTGCCGGGACAATGTGGGACAATGTGGGACAATGGATACACTGCGTCATAGCTGCAGGCAATAGCCGCTATGGCGTACCGTTTCGGTCTATTCTACTGGGAACGCGGGGAAGCTCTACCGAGTATAGAAGAGATACACAATATACTGATATGCTGTCGTCTTGTGTCGCCCATTGTGGTGTGCTCTGCTGCGTCGCTGGTTTGTGCTGCTTGGATATCAACGCCGCAGCTGACATTAATTTCACAGCTGTCGCACTGTCGGCTGTGACAGTGTCACATATGTCATATCGTGAAATGATATGTTTATGCATTTCATGAATGGATCCGGCTTCCAGGAGACCTCTGGCCAAATTCGAATACTGATTCTAGGACCTCATAAAGTTTCCCGACATATTGTAGCAATATCCTTGGGTCATTACTGAATCTCTCGATGAGAATGCGCAATATGTCTGATGTCCTTATATGGGGTCATTACTGAATCTATCGATGAAAATTAGCAATATATCTCTGATGCCCTTATATGGGGTCATTACTGAATCTCTCGATGAGAATGAGCAATATACGTATCTCTGATGCCCTTATATGGGGTCATTACTGAATCTATCGATGAGAATGAGCAATATGTCTCGGATGCCCTTATAGGCTCTCCTGTCACGGTCTTGTCTGTGTGTTGTGTCCGACAGCTAAACGACATCGCTATGCAGGTATCGGCCCATACTCACCAGTCATACCAGTCACACCAGTCACATCAGTCACACCTGTCATACCAGTCATATGCCACCAGTCACACCAGCCACACTAGTCACACCTGTCATACCTGTCGTACCTGTCATACCTGTCATACCTGTCATACCTGTCATACCTGTCATACCTGTCATACCTGTCATACCTGTCATACCTGTCACACCTGCCACACCAGTCACACCAGTCACACCTGTCACACCTGTCACACCTGTCACCAGTCACACCTATCACACCTGTCACACATGTCCCACCTATCACACCTGTCACACCTATCACACCTGTCACACATGTCACACGTGTGTACTATGTCCGGCAGTTGGATGACATTGACCTGGAGGTGTCGGCCCAGACTCCTATCATGACCGGCACCTACGAACGGGAGCTGGAGAGGGCCATCGCAGAGGTGGCCCGCGGCAGAGAGGTCGTCCACATTGAGGTACGACGAGTCGGGACCAACGGGATAAACTGATAACATTGCACAGCCACGATTGCAAATTGCACGGCCACGATGATTGTTATGCCACTGATGTTGGCATTCCCGGGATCTCTAGCTTTGACCGGCTCGGAGGGCAGACGCCGGATGGCGTGTGCCTTGATCTTCATCATGTGACTGGTCTGGTTGGATAAATCACCGAGGCGGTGTTCTGATTAATTTAGAGTTTATCAGATATCAGATGTGATTATCAGATGTGTTTTCGTGACATTCTTATCATGCTTCTTTGTATCAGGACTGGCGACACAATTAATTCGCAGGGCTTTGATAGTATCTTTCTCCTTACTTGGTTATCCATTGTGGTTTCCTTCATTTGTTAACGTTCCAAACGTTACGAAGAGTACGTAGTATTTTCTCTCTCGAATGCGTCACCTAAGCCTGAAGAACTGTTATGTACCATTGAGCGAAAGTATGACCTCACCAATTAAGCGAAAGTAGGATATAATCTAAATCCTCTGCGCGGATTATGCTTAACGTGATTAAGGTGAAGACAAGAGATATAAGCTCTTGTTTGAAAACTGCGATGGCCTCCCCATGTATAAGCCACCATACCTACTCGGAGAGACACCCGCTCCTGTTGACCTTCCCGGCCTGTTCACCGAACATTCCGCAACCCGCAGCGACGCGTCCCCGGCAGTGGTGACGTCCGACAGCTGGCCGTACACGTGTCCCCGTTTGTGTCTGATCAGCAATATGTTGAGCCCCGGTTCCACATCCGAGACGAAAAAATATGCGAAAACTTGCTAGGCCGGTATGGAAACGTTTGAATGCAGTTTACGAAAAACAACATGTATGGCCGATTTATTCATCAAAAGGCCTCCGCCTTGAAGTCTGAATTAAGAAGTTTTGATTGATAAATGCATTACACATGTAACTTTTGTAGCATGCTTGAACAGGTTTCCGTAGTCTCAGACCAGGTTTTGGTGCATTTTTCACCTGTTTCGTCAGCGTCCGTCTGCCGTCTGCCGTCTGTCGTTAGCCGGAGTGATTGCCCAATGTTCATGCATAATACATGTCTCCGTGTCTGGCCGGCCGGCCGCGGCGGGCCGTCATCACCAACGGGGTTCTGTTCACTGTGCTGGGCTTCGTGCCGCCGCCACCGCCGCCGCCACGCCGTGCCGTGCCGTGCCGTGCCGTGCCGTGCCGTGCCGTGCCGTGCCGTGCCGTGCCGTGCCGTGCCGTGCCGTGCCGTGCCGTGCCGTGCTGTGCCGTGCCGTGCCGTACCATGCCGTGCCGTGCCGTGCCGTGCCGTGCCGTGCCGTGCCGTGCCGTGCCGTGCCGTGCCGTGCCGTGCCGTGCCGTGCCGTGCCGGTACCGTGCCGTGCCGTGCCGTGCCGTGCCGTGCCCTGCCGTGCCGTGCCGTGCCGTGCCCTGCCGTGCCGTGCCGTGCCGGTACCCTGTCGTGCCGTGCCGTGCCGTGCCGTGCCGTGCCGTGCCGTGCCGTGCCGTGCCGTGCCGTGCCGTGCCGTGTCGTGCCGTGCCGTGCCGTGTCGTCCCGCAGACGTGCCGGCGTGGGGACGGTCGTGACAGTGCTATAATCTGGTCTGATTACCTGCCGGCCTCGTAAGGCGTGTCGCCGGATGGTTTTCCTGTCGGTGCGTCACTCGACATTCCTGCCGTGTCCTGTCGTGTCCGCTGAATAAGGCATTCTACGGAACAGCACCCAGTGGCGGTGGATCTCAGACGCTGTACACACATGGGTATGCAATGATTTGGGTCGCAGGAGGTACACAATGCAATTATGCAGGTGCTGAGTGATGCATTTTTCTCTCGTGGGCGGATTTGGCACGTGTAGGTGGTTGGGTTGTAGTCTGATGGCTGAATGGTGTACTTGTGGTTTCAGCTTTGCAAGGAAGATGGCGCTAGTTTGGGCTTCAGCGTGGCTGGCCTGGCGAGCGAGCAGAATCAGGAGCTGGGGATCTTCGTACAGGGGATTCAGCCGGGAGGCACGGCAGACAGGTAAGACGCTGCGCCGATCAAAGATTGAAATGGAGTAGTTGAACGTTCGAGTCACAACTGCCGTATATGTGAACATGAACACTGAAGGGGTGGGGTGTCCTACACCTGTTAGCTCGATGTCCCGTCCTTGATCGTCCGATTTTAAATGTGAAAGGATGTCTGCCAGAAATCGAACAGCACGTGGGAGGCTGTCAACACGGTCGTCTTGCTCAGCTTTGGTTTGGTTTGGTTTGGATAAGGCCGCTTCGGTCCGTCCGGACCATTGCGCACCCATGGGATGAATGAGAAGGGGTAAAGTGAGTCTAAATGGAACGCCGACCGGGCAACCGGCCATGGACTTACAGGGCCCTTCCCCGAAGGGCGAAGGTGCGAGGAGGGCCCAAGCCATGAAGGCGGCCACCACTCCCGGGGGGCGGCTCGGGGGCCACCACATGCCCGGTGGCCAGTGACCACCAGACCCGGGTTAACGTGGGCGGGACAGAGGATATAGGACCGGCGGTTGGGAGGATAACAAGGGATCTGGAATTGCTCAGCTTTTTCCAGGGCACTATAGGTTAGTTTTTTCCTCCGTTCCGCACATGTTCGTCGTCGGATATATTCGGCGCGTATTATTTGGGATTTTCATACTTTCGGTTGCCGATTACTTAAATGAATGAGAATCGTTACGATATCGCGGACTCTGCGCACTGAATGGTTTTGTGTGCGGCCGCCTTTGCACAGGCAAAAATGGAGTGGGATAGGTATGTGACTTGGCTAGCGTCAGGTTGGCGCGGTTCAGCATGAGATGGCACCACTCTTATCTAACTCCCATCTAAACCGGCACCGCACGAGGTGGCGCCACCTAGTCTGTGGCCGCCCGTCGAGGAAGAGCGGTTGTTGGCCGGTATAGGTGGCGCTCCGGTCGGTTCAGTGGCACGTGGTGGTTTCAGCAGGCCACTGCCACCGGTGGAGATCAAGGCCTGAGAGGTTGCATTGACTCGCTCACCAGCGCTGGTCATAGCAGTGGAGCGGGGAACAGGTGGTGATTGGTGGTGACAATGATAAACTCATTGGGTAGATAATATTTCATTTTGCCAACTCTGCGAACTTGTGCGTTTGCCAGCTATATGGGTTCAACCTGGCTAAGCAGGATTAAAGGAAAACGTTAAATTTGTCAGCATTTGGACGAGTCTACAGGAGTAAACGAGGAGGCGGAACACATGGTCAGTCGTTAGTCACGAACTGGTTCAGGCAAACGAGCTCCCCCCCCCCTTGGCCACGCCCCTGTTCCAGGATCAGTTATGAGATACTGGTGTCTCATGATGATGATGATGATGATGATGACGATGATGATGACGATGATGATGATTGGGGTTTTTGGGCGCACCTACTACTTATGGTCACTTGGCGCCCATAACGAAGTTCATCTTGTCACTATGGTGTATATACTATAGGTATTCCGGTGGCTGAGATAAAGGCAAACAATCGATCTGTCTGAATAGCTGCTGAATCGTCCCCTAAAAGCTGACACAAAGTTAGTGGAGAAGAAGTCTGCACGAAGAAGCGCGATCGTTCAGCAGCGGGGAGCGGACATACAGCCAGCATATGTTTTACGAAAGTATCGACCCACAGCGAGGACAGATTGGCCTGCTGTCATTACACACTAGATAGCCGTGAGTTGCATAGGTGTGGCCGATGCGTAGCCTACAAAGAATAACTTCCTCCCTCCTAACTTCGCGGGAACTGGAGTGCCAGACGCTCTGCCTGGGCTTTATTTCCCGTAGCTTATTTCTGCCTGCTCCATCCCACACTTGTTGCCATTTGTCTTGTAGAGATGCAGTGATGGCCGGAAAGAAATATCTCGCTGGAAGGGGCAGACGTACACCGCACCTGAGCAGCACGCTTTGCAGCAGCGTCCGCCAGCTCATTCCCATGTATTCCCACGTGACTGGGGATCCAACAAAGAGTGACCTGTTTACCTGCCTGATGTAATTCGGTGATGCGCCTTAAAATATCCTGTAAAATGTTCTGAGTGGGATACAAGATTCTGAGTGCCAAAAGGCTGCTCAGAGGGTCCGTTAAAATAAGGTGCAAAGAGCCATTACCCACTTCAATCAAACAGAGCGTTTTCACCAGGCCTATAAGCTCGGATGTAAACACGGACGCTTGTTTTGGCAAAGTGAAAGACCTTGTATCGTCACCACTCACAAAAGCACAGCCTACTCCTTGGTCTGTCTTAGAACCGTCTGAATAGGTGCGAATACGACCCTCGTATGACGCGATGTGCTCCATCGTCATCACTCGAAACACCTCACTCGGTAAGTCGTTTTTCTTACTCTGCGAAAGGGAGATATCGATCGTGGGAGTTCTCAATTGCCACGGTGGAGTCTGCAACTGCTCAACACGCATGATATTACGCAGCTGCACATCATTGTCAGAAAAGAACCCTTTCACTCTCAGACAGAAAGCACTCGACCGCCCTCTGGATCCATGGCTGTAAACTGCAAGGGCCTCACGTGAAAATACAGACTCATGTGCAGGGTGCGTAGGAAATTGTCGAAGTTTTGCAGCGTACCGCGTACCAAGCCGCTGTCTTCGTAAAGATAGAGGACTCATGACCTCTGCAAGCAGGCTGTCTATTTGCGACGTGCGAAATTCCCCGGTAGCAATACGAATCGCTGCATGATGGATGGTGTCGAGGGCCTTTTTGCGAGTTTCGCGGGCACTAACATAAATAAAGCATGCGTAATCTAGCTTGGACCGAATAAGCGTGCGGTATAATAACAACAGCGTGCTTCTGTCTGCCCCGTACGATGTACGGGATACACATTAAAAAATATTAAGTGATTTAAAACACTTATCCCTTAGCTGATTCAGATGCTCTTAATACGTAACCTTTCGATCCATGTTTACTCCTAGAAACTTGAGCACAGGCCGAACCTGGATCGGCTGCCCGTACAGCCGGAGCTCCATGTCCGGGCAGTGGCGGCGGCGTCTACAGAAGTGTATCGTCACTGTCTTAGCTGTGGAGTGCCGCCTCTCCTCACGCGAATACGGCGGGCCGCCACTACTCCGTACTCTGCCAGGCCGTCTGTGACTTACTCATCAGTGAGGTCTCCAAGTTCATAACAACTTATGACACCCTTGGATGTATTATTTGTGCTATGCGCTTCTACCGTAATATCGATCGAAACGTCTCGATGACCGTTGCCAGTTCTCACTCGATATTCACACTTTTTGGCGTCAAAGGCGCGTGCCGCTTTGGTTCCGAGAAAGAACTCCACCTCTATAGACCCGTCTCTCAGTTGGGTGCATCCACGGATCTTCCCAAAGCGATCGCAGCCGTTTTGCAGTTGGAAAGGAGTAAGACTCGTCAGCCGCTTTTGAATACCCCGAAAGATCAAAATCTTTGGCGTCGGACGACTGGCCTGCTGGGAGTTAGAGGAGGTTTGGCTGGTAGCTATGGTAATCGATTGGTCTCTGTCCAGTCCCCGCCGACGCTCCGCCACGGCGCCGCTACAAGGCCTAGGGCTGGGGAGTGGGCTTGGCGACGCTCTTCCAGAGGGGGCGCTCTTCCAGAGGGGAGAGAGAGACTCACCACCCCCTCCGTTTGGGTGCCGTCTCCTCCCTTGAAGCTTTAAGCCGAGACGCTACCCGGGGCAGATGCAAAGCCAACCCACCGCCGCCGAACGGGTGCCTGCACACGCCCCGCGCCAGCAGGACAGCCAAGCCACGGCCCCCGGCAGCAGCCCGACGGTGAAGCTTCTCAGTGCAGCGCCTCACTGAGTGTCCCCGCCCTTCCGGAAATCCAGGCCAAAGAGGAGTGTTGCCACTCTACCACGACTAGTCCGCGCGGTAGGTGGCTCAGCCTCCAGGACCCCTTCATCCCTGGGTACGGGTCGACGCGCTTAGTCGCAGAGAAGCCTCGCCGATGTAAAAAGTCAGGCGCCCCCGTCACACCATGGTAATTACCAGGACAATATCCATAATTTACGTAAGAAGCCTGGTCGGGTCAGGCGACTACCACCCGACTACCACCCGACCGCCGCAGAGGGCGGCGGAAGTTTCAGCGGGCATACCTAGGAAACTGAGTGGGGAGAGGGGGAGGGGTTCAGGGGATGTTACGGGGGTTGTTAAAATGGACTGGGACTGGGCCGGGGGGTGAGTGTGATGGGGGATGGTGGAGGAAGGGGGGGGGGGGGGGGGGGGGGGGGTTAGCTGGGACCCGAGGGCGCGCTACTCCCCTTACACCGGCCGAAGCCGATGCCCCTGCGGGGATACTGGTGTCTCAAAACCTTGACCCGCTATTGACGGGGGTCGAAAAACGCCCCCCCCCCCCGACGAACTAGCTAAAAACACAATTGCTAAAAACACAAAAACAATAGCGCTTTCAACGTGAAACTGGGTACCTTCTACATCAATTTTACGTCTTCTGTGCAAAAATGAAGCAATTTCAGAAATACAGTTTCGAGATATAGCGAATTTAGTGACGTCACTAAACACTAGTTTGACGAGAAAAAAATCAGCCAAACTTTTAACAGACCGTACAAAGGCCATATTTTGAGCAAAATGCAATACAAAACGTCAAAAGATAGCAAATGGCAAGGCTACAAAATGGCTATCTCGGATTTCTGAAGAAAAAAATTACCCTAAAAAATTCCCAAACCAAATTTCAAAACAATATCACCTTTTTTGACTGACTTATGGCTTCTAAAGTATGAGTAACTCATGACGTATTTTTTTTTAATGACCAGCTACGAACAACTAAACGTCACCACTGCATTTCTGAGGTATATCTGGTCCAGAAACATGCGTTTTTTACTTACATTGATCAATTTCAAATTTTTACCTGTTGTGACCTGAGCTTGACCTGAGCTTGACACTTACTTCACATACCTCACTTAAATGATGTCAAGTGGTACAATGACTCGCTATAAAATTATACGTGTAAAATATCCCATAACATGTCGCATGAATTTCGTAGATATTTTGCGCGTAGTGACCTTTTGTGACCTGATCTTGACCTTGACCTTTGCAAAAATCTCGCTTTACCTCATGTGGGATGTGTACTATATATATATATTTGAGAGCACTTTTGGTGATCATGGTTGCAATCGAAGGGTTTGGATGGAAAGTATGGCCCATACACACAAATACCTCGATTGTGACCTTTGACCCGACCGTGACCTGACATGTGACCTCAACCTGAAACTTTTTTTGAAATTTGAATATGTTTTAGATGCGACTCATTGAGAGCTTTCGAATACCGCCTTGCGCGTCTCGCTGCGATAATTGGTTCGGAAGACGAGGGGGCGTTTTTCGACCCCCCCCCCCCGGTCAAGGGCGTTTGGCTGAGACCCCAGTCAAGGGCGGGTTAAGCTTTCACAAACCGATTCGAAGAACCGTTGCTGTTTATGTCTACAGGTACGGAATTGTTTTGCAGGCATCCTCTGAGCATATTCATTTGTGTATGAACCTGGGAACGTGAAGGAAAACACGCGCTTGCAAAGCTGGCCAAATAATGCAAGTTTGCCTCTCAATATGTGAAGCCTTGTGCTATGTAATTACCTGTGAAATAGACCTCAATTGTTCCTATTTTGATATGCCAACAGTGATGCGTATTGTGCGTGGTTGGTGCCGCGTTTCTTGGTTATATTTGCCATTTAGTAGAATGGCAAATAGAATGACAGTTGTTACCATGCCATTCGGCGCTGGTATTGCAGGCATCCTTCACCGGTTGTGTGGCCGGCGGGGCCTGATCTGTCTCTGTCGCGGCGCGCGGGGCAACCTGGCTGTTATTCGGCGATTACCGGCCGCCGAGGACGCGTCTCGCGCGTCTCGCGCGTCTCGGCGCGTCTCGGCGCGTCTCCGGCTGCTGACTCGGACCGATACCTCTTAGGACGCCACTCTGTGCTGACAGACCCGCGGAGATGTGTCGCGTTGGTCGCTATAGACGGTTATCGGGGATGGGGTCGGCGGGCTGGAACGCCAGGGTTTCCTTTGTGGTTCGGTGGGTGGAGGGCGTACAGATTGGTCAGGGGATGGGCTTCGTTCGTCTAGTTTTTTGTTTTGTTTTGGGTAGCGCTAGGTGGTTGTTATCTTGTCCAAGCTGGGATGGAAAAATGGCATGTAGATTGGCGCCACTTCATCACGGTATTCAGATAAAAGAAAATAGGAAAAACGTGCTGCAAAATGGAGAACACTTGTATTCGTGAGCATGAATACAATGTTCTTAGCACAAATTCCTAGCACTACAAACAAAATCGGTGCTCAAAAATATTTATGCGTCGAAATTTCCCTCGGACCGCAGAAACTTCAGATTATGCTATGAACAAAACAATTTATTATCAAACAGAACACAAGTCATTCTTCATTTCTTCATTGAAACACCCGGAGGGCCTCAGTTCCAAGGGCTAATATAGTGGAGCACCGTGTGAACCAGGACAGGTCGGGTCAGACAGGTCAGACAGGTCAGACAGGTCAGACAGGTCAGACAGGTCAGACAGGTCAGACAGGTCAGACAGGTCAGACAGGTCAGACAGGTCAGACAGGTCAGACAGGTCAGACAGGTCAGACAGGTCAGACAGGTCAGACAGGTCAGACAGGTCAGACAGGTCAGACAGGTCAGACAGGTCAGACAGGTCAGACAGGTCAGACAGGTCAGACAGGTCAGACAGGTCAGACAGGTCAGACAGGTCAGACAGGTCAGACAGGTCAGACAGGTCAGACAGGTCAGACAGGTCAGACAGGTCAGACAGGTCAGACAGGTCAGACGGGTCAGACGGGTCAGACGGGTCAGACGGGTCAGACGGGTCAGACGGGTCAGACGGGTCAGACGGGTCAGACGGGTCAGACGGGTCAGACGGGTCAGACGGGTCAGACGGGTCAGACGGGTCAGACGGGTCAGACGGGTCAGACGGGTCAGACGGGTCAGACGGGTCAGACGGGTCAGACGGGTCAGACGGGTCAGACGGGTCAGACGGGTCAGACGGGTCAGACGGGTCAGACGGGTCAGACGGGTCAGACGGGTCAGACGGGTCAGACGGGTCAGACGGGTCAGACGGGTCAGACGGGTCAGACGGGTCAGACGGGTCAGACGGGTCAGACGGGTCAGACGGGTCAGACGGGTCAGACAGATCGGGTCGGCGGGAACGGAAAGGGTCGGCGGGAACGGAAATGTAATTGAGATATTGGATTGGCGCACCTCTAGACCATGCCGCCCCTGTCACCGAGGAAATATGCCGCCCTCGGGCCTGAAGCCCCCTGTCTCAGAAAATCCTGGATCCGCCACTGGTGTAGATCAAACTGAATGTGTCAAATGATTAATATCTGGAAGACGGAAAGAGTCATGAAGTAAGAGTTCTGGTGATCCTCATTAAAATAGTTGAATGAAAATGAAGGAAGGTAAGTAGAGTCGGCTCTTCTGAATGCGTGCGTACTAGTGATGTCATTCGGTAACCAAAATTTTGGTATACCCCAAAATTCCAATACCGAATCGGTTATTGGTTGGTCAGAGAACAAATTTTAGGTATGTTTCGGTCAAGCAAGTCAGCGATATGCATCAGACCGGCCACCTTTTTTTGCAGGAAGTTCCGCATGTTCTGTAGATATCCAGCTGGGAAATAAGAATGTCAAGCAATGCATTTGAATTCTGATCATCAATACTATTAAGTATTATTGAGGTATTTCTTTCCCCCAAAAATGCACCTGCATATGCAAAGTAACGCTTGCCAACCTCTTACACCAATATTGAAAGTCGGTCAAAAATCGGTCATTTTCGGGTTGGGAAAAATCGGTTTGGTTTTCGGTCAGCATAGCTACAATGAAATTGGTATCGGTTTGGTCAAGTTTCAGCAATTTTCTGAAAATGGCATCACTAGTGCGTACCATAATGTTGATTGTTGACTGGAAAATATGGACTTATGGGTCCGCCCCCCCCCCCCCACTAACAATTTCGTGGCGACGCACCTGGTTTTTCCACTTCATTATCACGATCGACGTAAGAGGCCTCGCTCAGAAGTCAGAGGTGCCTCAGTTTTAAAGACACCATGATCGCAAGGCCTTCTTCCGGCTTTCGAGGCAGCTCCGCTTCAATAGTTCGGGACATTTATACCCAAGTACTTTTAACCTGGGGCGTCGCCAACAGGGGGCCTGGAAGCCGGGCCCCGCCAGGATCGCTCCGGCCGGAGTTCGCCCCCCCCCCCCCATTTCGCAGGATTTTATCATTAGCCCTATGGGGATATCCCACCAAACCCTGGCTGCCCCCACTCAAAATGTTGTGGCGACGCCACTGCTGGATTGACAGCAGTGGCCCCTCCGGCTAATGACGGCGTCCCTCTGGCCAGTGACAGCGCCCCTTCGGCTAGTGACAGCGCCCGTATGGCCAGTGATGGCACTCCTCCGGCCAGTGACGGGACTTTTGCGGCTAGTGACGACGCCCCGTCGGCCAGTGACGGCGCTCCTCCGTCGGCCAGTGACGGCGCCCCGTCGGCCAGTGACGGCGCCCCTCCGGGCAGTGACGGTCCCTCTCCTGCCAGTGACGGCGCCCCTCCGGGTAATGACGGTCCCTCTCCTGCCAGTTACGGCACTCTTGCGGCTAGTGACGCCCCGTCGGCCAGTGACGGCGCCCCTCCGGGTAATGACGGTCCCTCTCCTGCCAGTGACAGCACTCTTGCGGCTAGTGACGCCCCGTCGGCCAGTGACGGCGCCCCGTCGGCCAGTGACGGCGCCCCGTCGGCCAGTGACGGCGCCCCTCCGGGCAGTTACGGTTCTCTCCGGGCAGTGACGGTCCCTCTCCTGCCAGTGACGGCGCCCCTCCGGGCAGTGACGGCGCCCCGTCGGCCAGTGACGGCGCCCCTCCGGGTAATGACGGTCCCTCTCCTGCCAGTTACGGCACTCTTGCGGCTAGTGACGCCCCGTCGGCCAGTGACGGCGCCCCTCCGGGTAATGACGGTCCCTCTCCTGCCAGTGACAGCACTCTTGCGGCTAGTGACGCCCCGTCGGCCAGTGACGGCGCCCCGTCGGCCAGTGACGGCGCCCCGTCGGCCAGTGACGGCGCCCCTCCGGGCAGTTACGGTTCCTCTCCGGGCAGTGACGGTCCCTCTCCTGCCAGTGACGGCGCCCCTCCGGGCAGTGACGGCGCCCCTCCGGCCAGTGACGGCGCCCCTCCGGGCAGTTACGGTTCCTCTCCGGGCAGTGACGGTCCCTCTCCGGGCAGTGACAGTCCCTCTCCTGCCAATGACGGCGCCACTCCGGGCAGTGACGGCGCCCCTCCGGCCAGTGACGGCGCCCCTCCGGGCAGTTACGGTTCCTCTCCGGGCAGTGACGGTCCCTCTCCTGCCAGTGACGGCGCCCCTCCGGGCAGTGACGGCGCCCCTCCGGCCAGTGACGGCGCCCCTCCGGGCAGTTACGGTTCCTCTCCGGGCAGTGACGGTCCCTCTCCGGGCAGTGACAGTCCCTCTCCTGCCAGTGACGGCGCCCCTCCGGGCAGTGACGGCGCCCCTCCGGCCAGTGACGGCGCCCCTCCGGGCAGTTACGGTTCCTCTCCGGGCAGTGACGGTCCCTCTCCTGCCAGTGACGGCGCCCCTCCGGGCAGTGACGGCGCCCCTCCGGCCAGTGACGGCGCCCCTCCGGGCAGTTACGGTTCCTCTCCGGGCAGTGACGGTCCCTCTCCGGGCAGTGACAGTCCCTCTCCTGCCAGTGACGGCGCCCCTCCGGGCAGTTACGGTTCCTCTCCGGGCAGTGACGGTCCCTCTCCGGCCAGTGACGGTCCCTCTCCTGCCAGTGACGGTCCCTCTCCTGCCAGTGACGGCGCCCCTCCGGGCAGTGACGGTCCCTCTCCTGCCAGTGACGGCGCCCCTCCGGGCAGTGACGGTCCCTCTCCGGCCAGTGACGGCCCCCTCCGGGCAGTGACGGTCCCTCTCCGGCCAGTGACGGCACCCCTCCGGGCAGTGACGGCGCCCCTCCGGCCAGTGACGGCGCCCCTCCAGGCAGTGACAGTCCCTCTCCGGCCAGTGACGGTCCCTCTCCGGCCAGTGACGACGCCCCTCCGGGTAGTGACGGTCCCTCTCCTGCCAGTGACGGCGCCCCGTCGGCCAGTGACGGCGCCCCTCCGGGCAGTGACGGTCCCTCTCCGGCCAGTGACGGCGTCCCGTCGGCTAGTGAACAAGCACCCAGTCAAACACATTTATTCGATCACTGTCAGCATCACTGTCAGCCACCACGAATACCCTACCGATGCTTTCTACTTAGACCTGGTCAAGCGGCGTCTGATGGAAGTGGTAGACAATAAGGACGGAGAGGCGTCTCTCGTCCAAATTGCGTCGTAGCCACGTCTTTGCGGGGATACCCTTGCCTGGGATGACCTGCGTCGGTGGCAGCGGTCTGAGTCAGATGAAGTCAGTGCGCGGAGAGGACCGCGCCGAAGGTTTGTGACACGTAAAGCTTTCGACTTCAAATTCCACCCTTGAGCAAATATTGCGCGATCGGATATGGTCCATGCAAACAGCTCTGCTTAGCGAAGGGCGCCAACACCAGAAACACATTCAAACGTAAGGTTTGAACCAAATACAAAATATGCACTCAACTTTAGCTGACCACGAGGAATAGGATAGACCGTACGTCCAGGAGCTTCCCCGTCTCGGCATCCAACTTTTTTAGCGGGAAAGTCGTTTAGGGCAGCCCCGGTCTCGTCCGGAGTGATATACTCATTTTACCTCAATTGAAGGAATAGCATCACTGAAACTACTGTTCTTCTTGTCTTCCATGAGTGACAATCAGTGGCGTGCGCAGAAATTCGCAAAGGGTCGGCTTCAGGGCCATTCCTCGGCCCTTTGTCAGCCTGTGGGCCCTTACGTCGGTCTGAGGGGCCTGTGGTTGGTATGAGGGGCCCACGATCAGGTTTAGGGGATCCTCCAGGGCCCCGAAGGGGAACTTGGTCGGACTGATGGGACCACAGTAAACCTGAGCGGTCCTCGGTCGGCTTGAGAGGGCCTCGATCGGCATGAAGGAGAACTTTGTCGGTTTGGGCGGGTCCCCTGTCGTCCCTCGTTCGGCATGAGGGGCCCTTAGATGGTTTAAGGCCCCTTCAGATACTTATATGCCTGACAACCCTTGCCATGCCTGGGCCGACCCCAGGCTGGTCTGAGAGGGCGATTGTCAAGGCCTGAGAGGGCCGCACCTCCGGTCGTCACTGGCCGGATGGGAGCCGTCACTGGCCGGAAGGATGCCGCCATTAGCGGGGGGGGGGGTCGGGTCGTTCGCAGTCACTAGCCGGAGGCGCGCCGTTATTTGGCCGAAGGGGCGTCTTCACTGGCCGCATGGGTGCCGTCACTGGCCGCAAGAGTGTCGTCACTGGCCGGAGGAGTGCCATCACTGGCCATATGGGCACCGTCATTAGTCGAAGGGGCGCTGGCACTGGCCAGAGGGGCGCCGTCATTTGCCGGAGGAGTGTCATCACTGGCCATATGGGCACCGTCACTAGTCGAAGGGGCGCTGGCACTGGCCAGAGGGGCGCCGTCATTAGCCGGAAGAGTGCCATCACTGGCCTTATGGGCACCGTCACTAGTCGAAGGGGCGCTGACACTGGCCAGAGGGCCACCGTCATTAGCCGGAGAAGTGCCATCACTGACCATATGGGCACCGTCACTAGTCGAAGGGGCACTGGCCAGAGGGCCACCGTCATTAGCCGGAGGAGTGCCATCACTGGCCAGATGGGCACCGTCATTAGTCGAAGTGGCGCTGTCACTGGCCAGATGGGCACCGTCATTAGTCGAAGGGGCGCTGTCACTGGCCAGATGGGTACCGTCATTAGTCGAAGGGGTGCTGTCACTGGCCAGAGGGCCACCGTCATTAGTCGAAGGGGCGCTGTCACTGGCCAGAGGGCCACCGTCATTAGTCGAAGGGGCGCTGTCACTGGCCAGAGGGCCACCGTCATTAGTCGAAGGGGCGCTGTCACTGGCCAGAGGGCCACCGTCATTAGCCGGAGGGGTGCTGTCACTGGCCAGAGGGCCACCGTCATTAGTCGAAGGGGCGCTGTCACTGGCCAGAGGGCCACCGTCATTAGTCGAAGGGGCGCTGTCACTGGCCAGAGGGCCACCGTCATTAGTCGAAGGGGCGCTGTCACTGGCCAGAGGGCCACCGTCATTAGTCGAAGGGGCGCTGTCACTGGCCAGAGGGCCACCGTCATTAGCCGGAGGGGTGCTGTCACTGGCCAGAGGGCCACCGTCATTAGCCGGAGGGGTGCCGTCACGGGCCAGAGGGGCGCCGTCATTATACGGAGGGGCGCCGTCACGGGCCGGAGGGGCGCCGTCATTAGCAGGAGGGGCGCCGACACTAGCCAGAGGGTCGCTGTCACTGGCCAGAGGGGCGCCGTCACCGGCCAGAGGGGCGCCGTCATTAGCAGGAGGGGCGCCGGCACTGGCCAGAGGGGCGCCGTCACCCGCCAGAGGGGCGCCGTCATTAGTAGGAGGGGCACCGTCACTGGCCAGAGGGGCGCCGTCACTGGCCAGGGGGGGGGGGGGGGGTGCCGTCACTGGCCAGGGGTGGGGCGCCGTCACCGGCTAGAGGGGCGCCGTCATTAGCAGGAGGGGCGCCGTCATTAGCAGGAGGGGCGCCGTCATTAGCAGGAGGGGCGCCGTCATTAGCAGGAGGGGCGCCGTCACTGGCCAGAGGGGCGCCGTCACTGGCCGGGGGGGGGGGGGTGCCGTCACTGGCCAGGGGGGGGGGGGGGGGTGCCGTCACTGGCCAGGAGAGGGGCGCCGTCACCGGCAGAGGGGCGCCGTCAGCCCCCCCCCCCCCCCCTGTATCCGCCCCTGCTGAGTGACCAGCCCCCGACAGTCTCGGGTAGGCGTCCAGCGGTCGGCCACTGTTGTCACCGTGCACCGCGGCATGGCTGGCCGATGGATTATTCACACGGTGATTGGCGGTCCTGGCGTGCGACGGAGCCGAACCAGGCCCGGTCGAGGTCAGTCAGCAGCAGGTCTGGGTGAGTTATCGTGAATAGGCTTCTGATACCTGGCTCATGACTTCGTTCTGGCGGAATGGCAGCATGAAAAGCGGAAACAACAACAACAACAACAAACGGTTAGGAGGTACACATTTTGGGGCACTGTTTTGTTGGTCATATGTCGCCAGCACACATGCGTTTTTTGCTCTCCAAAGTTTCGGAGACCGCAGGCTGAAAGCTAACCATTTCGACAAAAAAATATGCTGTAATGTGTTGTTTACTATATATTCATGCAATGCAACTTGCGCAGGGAACGTATCGATTTACCGAAAACCTTGACAAATTGTGAGCCTGAGGTGCAAGTCTGTATGCATCTTCATAGGTTGAAGTCTGAGGTTTCTGTTTTGGTTGCAACGGTAGCTACTAGAGTTGCAAAACTCAGAGACACGGAGCCGGCGCTGGGCCTGAATTCAGCGGACTTTTTGCCGGGATTATGTGGTGCTCAAGTAGAGCACATATGTATATTCAGTATACAACATGCGGTGCATACGCCGGGCTTGGTTGCACCCAAGTAAGCATATGCCGTGCTTCTGTGGTGCACCACTTGAGGTATGCCAGTGGCGGTGCCGGGCGTGGGTTTAAATATTTCAGGATTTTTGCAACACTAGTAGCTACCCTTAGCGGCGGCGCTAGCTATCGGCTCAGAGTGGGAAGACGCCGATCGAGTCTAAAATAGGACAATAATCTAGTTCTTCCTTGGTCACCTCTCCGTGTATTTGTTCATGACAATCAAGTGGCATGGATGAAAGATACTTCGCGAGAGCTACAGGCTGCGATCGCGCAGCGTTCGGTCTGGGAAACCCTCTCGGCTTGTTACATGTATGCCTAATCCAGCTACGGCTTCCTCCGCCCACCAAAGCTCACTGTGCGATCCACCCTGCTAACGAGCTGCGTAAGCGTACAGTATTGTTTTCTATACGGCTGCAACAACACTATGGAAATCACTCTGAAAACTATGGAAATCTCTCTGAAATGGCGAAGAGTGGGCAGTCTCACTTTGAACAATATCTCTCATTTTGGTGGAGTGGGTTGCTAGCTGGTGGGCTGCGCGCTGTGTGTACAGTGCACACTCCCACTGACTACGATCCACTCGATACTGATTTTGGCTTACGGACGCCGCATCCACCAGGCTTACTTGGGGTCCATGACTACGGTCCACTCTGGCTGTTCCCCGTGTTGCTGTCTCCGTGTCTCATCCTGTCTGGGTCGCCACGCTGTCCGTCCTGTCTGGGTCGTCACGCGCCCCGTCTCCGTGTCTCACCCTGTCTGGTCGTCACGCTGCCCGTCTCCGCGTCTCACCCTGTCTGGGTCGCCACGCTGCCCGTCTCCGCGTCTCACCCTGTCTGGGTCGTCACGCTGGCCGTCTCCGTGTCTCACCCTGCCCGTCTCCGTGTCTCACCCTGCCCGTCTCCGTGTCTCACCCTGTCTGGGTCGTCACGCTGCCCGTCTCCGTGTCTCACCCTGCCCGTCTCCGTGTCTCACACTGCCCGTCTCCGTGTCTCACACTGCCCGTCTCCGTGTCTCACCCTGTCTGGGTCGTCACGCTGCCCGTCTCCGTGTCTCACCCTGCCCGTCTCCGTGTCTCACCCTGTCTGGGTCGTCACACTGCCCGTCTCCGCGTCTCACCCTGTCTGGGTCGTCACACTGCCTGTCTCCGTGTCTCATCCTGTCTGGGTCGCCACGCTGTCCGTCTCCGCGTCTCACCCTGTCTGGGTCGCCACGCTGCCCGTCTCCGTGTCTCACGCTGCCCGTCTCCGTGTCTCACGCTGCCCGTCTCCGTGTCTCACCCTGTCTGGGTCGTCACGCTGCCCGTCTCCGTGTCTCACCCTGCCCGTCTCCGTGTCTCACACTGCCCGTCTCCGTGTCTCACCCTGTCTGGGTCGTCACGCTGCCCGTCTTCGTGTCTCACCCTGCCCGTCTCCGTGTCTCACCCTGTCTGGGTCGTCACGCTGCCCGTCTCCGTGTCTCACCCTGCCCGTCTCCGTGTCTCACCCTGCCCGTCTCCGTGTCTCACCCTGCCCGTCTCCGTGTCTCACCCTGCCCGTCTCCGTGTCTCACCCTGTCTGGGTCGTCACGCTGCCCGTCTCCGTGTCTCACCCTGCCCGTCTCCGTGTCTCACCCTGCCCGTTTCCGCGTCTCATCCTGTCTGGGTCGTCACGCTGCCCGTCTCCGCGTCTCACCCTGTCTGGTTCGTCACGCTGCCCGTCTCCGTGTCTCACCCTGTCTGGGTCGTCACACTGCCTGTCTCCGCGTCTCACCCTGTCTGGGTCGTCACACTGCCCGTCTCCGTGTCTCACCCTGTCTGGTTCGTCACGCTGCCCGTCTCCGTGTCTCACCCTGTCTGGGTCGTCACACTGCCTGTCTCCGCGTCTCACCCTGTCTGGGTCGTCACACTGCCCGTCTCCGCGTCTCACCCTGTCTGGGTCGTCACACTGCCTGTCTCCGCGTCTCACCCTGTCTGGGTCGTCACGTCTCCGCCCGTCTCCGTCACTGCCCTGTCTCCGCGCGCCGATGTCGGCCTGCCAGCCAGTCGTCGTCGCCGCCGACGACAGCTGCGCTCGTCGGTGTACGGCCGTCGGCACAGTCAGTGTCGACCGCGACCGTGGCCCGGTCACACCTCCCTGTCCCGGTCACCGGACCGCCACGCCGTCACCCGGCGACACAGACTGACTGGAGCGGAGTTATGTTCATCTGGTGACGTCCAGTGACCTCTGATGGCATCTACTGACCTCTGGTGACCTCTGGTGACATCTGGTGACCTCTGGTGACATCTGGTGACATCTGGTGACATCTGGTGACCTCTGGTGACCTCTGGTGATCTCTGGTGATCTCTGGTGACATCAAGTGACATCAAGTGACATCAAGTGACATCAAGTGACATCAAGTGACATCAAGTGACATCAAGTGACATCAAGTGACATCAAGTGGCCTCTGGTGGCCTCTGGTGACCTCTGGTGACCTCTGTTGAGATATAGTGACCTCTGGTGGCTTCTGATGACCTCTGGTGACCTCTGGTGACATCTAGTGACATCTAGTGACCTGGCCTGATCGTGACTAACTGTGGTTAATCTCCGGTAGCTGGCGTTTAGTCGCCATCGTGGCTGGCTGTGGTGACTAGGTTGGTAGCTGGCTTCGTGGCCGGTACAGTCCGCTGTGATGCCACTAGACTGAGAGAGAAGACACAGCATCGCCGCTTCGACACCCGGCAGCCGCTCCCACCCTGGACCCCGCTGTGACTGTGTCGCCAACTGCGGCTGGTGGTGACCTTTGGTGGCCTGCCGTGACCTTTAGTGGCGACATTTCGTGACCTGTCACGGCCGGGCGTGACGAGTCGTGGACGTGGCCGTGCAGCTAGTCTCTGTGGTCATCCCAACTCCGCGCGGTGAGTGCATAGTTCCACCCAATCCGGCCGGCGTTCCGGACGGCGCCGCCGGATGGCCCTGGAAATATTCCTTTGTCTTAGTCCTAGGGAGCTACCGCGTAAATCTGCGTCCCTCGGTATGTTTATAATGCCACCACAGTCGTCGCCGCCGCCGCCGCCGCCACCGTCTCCACCACCGTCTCCACCGTCTCCAGTGTCTGTCAGGATCGCAGTGACAGGGACACCGGGCAGACACGGCCGGCGGTGTTATCCGATGGGAACACCTGGCGAGGAGGACGACACCGCTGTTGGCAGAAAACCTGTCTCCACCTGACGCCGACGCCGACGCCGACGCCGACGTCATCTGTGGCGCTGAGTGACGGCTAGTCAGCGGACCTGGCAGTGGCAGGCTTCTGCTGCGGGGTAACAAGTGACACTAAGGGCCTGTTCACGTGCCGCTGAGTCACGGCTAGTCAGCGGACCTGGCAGTGGCAGGCTTCTGATGCGGGATAACAAGTGACACTAAGGGCCTGTTCACGTGGCGCCTCTAACCTCCTCTAACCGCCTCCAAGTTGCTCCAACTTGCAACTGTCTGCAATAGGATACGACAGTTGCAAGTTGGAACAACTTTGAGGAGGTTAGAGGCGCCACGGGAACAGGCCCTAAGTAGCGTTGGGCTTCCGTTCGACTGGTGTTGTTTGACTGAGGTTCTGAATTCTAGTCGTGGCCGTGCTCTGTGTATGGGAGATGGATGATATCGGACGGATGTTTAAAGGGTTCCAGGACTTGTGCATTAACTCATCATGAATCACTGGCACCGTGCCAAGCAATCAAACTACTGAACTGGCGAACAGTAATGTCTTCAGCACCAACAATAACCAACCTAATCGCCCACCACAGAGCCATTGGAATCCGGAGTAATCTAAGAACCAGAATACCGTCAAATTACCATAGCATCTCGTCACCAGTGCAGGGAGATCTGCTGTAGATATGCAGACAAGACATCTGCCCAGTGGAGCGCCGCCGACCCCGGCGCAGGTTCCGCGTCATTGCCGAGCTGCGTTCGCCGCGTCTTTGTGAAGATGCTAATGAGCTTTGCAGCGATTTCCGTAAGAATGTGATCTCTGGCCGGCGTCTCGGACGGCCGTAATGCGTGGGCAGCACCACGTCACCTCCGGGAGAGGACTGGGGATGCATCGCTTGGACTGGGAAGACGCTGTCAGCCAGCGTGGCCGTCCCTGTCACTGCCCTCGCCGCTGCCGACACCCCCGTCCCCGTCCCCGTCCCCGTCCCCGTCCCCGTCCCCGTCCCCGTCCCCGTCCCCGTCCCCGTCCCCGTCCCCGTCCCCGTCCCCGTCCCCGTCCCCGTCCCTGTCCCTGTCCCTGTCCCTGCCCCTGCCCCTGTCCCCGCCGCCGCCCCCGCCCCCGCCATGGCGGCTGGCGGTGTCTCTGTTCGTTTACCTTTGGGCGCCAGCCGGAGGTGGCATCGCGTGGGTTCGGTAAACAGAGCCGACTAGACGGCGGCGGCGGCGGCGTCACCTGCCGATCGCAGGCTAGGACGGCACGGGTGGTCCAAAGGTCTTATACCATCGCAGGCTGGGACGGCACGGGGGGTCCAAAGGTCTGATACCGACACGACCGGGCAGCTCACATGAAAACAGTTTGAAGATGTCACCTGTGCAACATATCTTTATCCTTGCTTGCTCTAGAATTCACCTGGTAGCTTCTGAATTTCACTCGGTTTACACTGTCTTTTCGTGTTCCCTATTGCATCCATTTGGAAAGATGTTGCGGAGTAGTTGGCTTTAGGAAATTCGCCCCGTGGTAATGACAGAGGACTGAGCTGACAGTCTTGAAGAGAAGATGTCTTACCTTGAGCAAACACGAACCAACATTGTTCCCATCGACTATTTCTATCATTATTTCTGTCACGCACGTCTTGCCTGGTCTGTCAGGGCTGTCGATGCATAATTACCGGTTATTGGTGTCACTAGCTCCAATCCGATACCAGGGTCATCCGGCCTGGCGGCGTGGGTCGGACACGGAGCCGACGCGACGCGACGCCAGCTTCTGCGGCGCTGCTCCTTCCTTTGTAATGCTAATGACTTGTGTAGTGATTTGCGTGAGAAAGCAATCCGGCGTGGGAGCGAACTGTCTGACGGCGTGGGCGGCGAGCCGGTAACATGGGATGGTGGTAGACGGACAATCTTCAGACGGACAATCTTAGGCAGCAAGACGGACAGTCGTCAGACGGACAATCTTAGGCAGCAAGACTGTCAATCTTCAGACGGACAATCTTAGGCAGCAAGACGGACAGTCGTCAGACGGACAATCTTAGGCAGCAAGACGGACAATCTTCAGACGGACAATCTTAGGCAGAAAGACGGACGGTCGCAAGACAGACAATCGTAGGCAGCAATACTGTCAATCTTCAGACGGACAATCTTAGGCAGAAAAACGGACAATCTTCGTTTGTGCGTTTTAACGTGGAGATCTGGTGAACGAGGGAGAGCGGTCGAGCGGGCTTCAGTCGGGCTGAGGCCGGACCGGGGCGAGCGGGCTCTAGTCGGGCTGAGGCGGGACCGGGGCGAGCGGGCTCTAGTCGGGCTGAGGCGGGACCGGGGCGAGCGGGCTTCAGTCGGGCTGAGACGGGACCGGGGCGAGCGGGCTTCAGTCGGGCTGAGGCGGGACCGGGGCGAGCGGGCTTCAGTCGGGCTGAGGCCGGACCGGGGCGAGCGGGCTTCAGTCGGGCTGAGGCGGGACCGGGGCGAGCGGGCTTCAGTCGGGCTGAGGCGGGACCGTGTCGAGCGGACTTCCATACCGGTTGGTCTGATTCTGCCTGTCCAGTGTCAGTGTCACGCGCGCCTTGATAGCACACAATGGCCAGTGCCGTCAATGGTGACTGGACAGTCTGCTGACAGACGGCGGCCGCTGGCGGTGTGCTGGCGCTCCACAGTCATCTGTCCTGCTCTGTCCTGCTCTGTCCTGCTCTGTCCTGCTCTGTCCTGCTCTGTCCTGCTATGTCCTGCTCTGTCCTGCTCTGACCTGTTCTGTCCTGTTCTGTCCTGCTCTGTCCTGCTCTGCCCTGTTCTGTCCTGCTCTGTCCTGCTCTGACCTGCTCTGTCCTGCTCTGACCTGCTCTGCCCTGTTCTGTCCTGCTCTGTCCTGCTCTGACCTGCTCTACCCTGCTCTGCCCTGCTCTGCCCTGCTCTGCCCTGCTCTGCCCTGCTCTGACCTGCTCTGTCCTGCTCTGTCCTGCTCTGTCCTGCTCTGTCCTGCTCTGTCCTGCTCTGTCCTCTGCCCTGTTCTGTCCTGTTCTGACCTGCTCTGTTCTGCTCTGTCCTGCTCTGTCCTATTCTGTCCTGTTCTGCCCTGTTCTGTCCTGCTCTTTCCTGCTCTATCCTGTTCTGTCCTGTCCTGTTCTGTCCTGTCCTGTCCTGTCCTGTCCTGTTCTGTTCTGTTCTGTTCTGTTCTGTTCTGTCCTGTCCTGTCCTGTCCTGTCCTGTCCTGCTCTGTCCTATTCTGCCTTGTTCTGTCCTGCTCTTTCCTGCTCTATCCTGTTCTGTTCTGTTCTGTCCTGTTCTGTCCTGTTCTGTCCTGTCCTGTCCTGTCCTGTCCGGTTCTGTCCTGTCCTGTTCTGTCCTGTTATGTCATGTCCTGTCCTGTTCTGTCCTGTTCTGTCCTGTCCTGTTCTGTTCTGTTATGGTCTGGTCTTACCCGGTCCCGTCCCGGTCCGGCTGTCTGATCACCTATTCTTCGACAGCGACCGGAGTCGTCTCGCAGGCTGGTCTGTTTCGTGTTTTACTGCACGCTGTGCATCGCTTGATGTCTGAATCTCGGCTGCTTCGCCGCGGTGCTCAGACAGCGCCGCCCCCGTGACCGGTGACCCGTTCGCCGCGTCGGGTCAGGTCAGGCCGGGTCAGGCCGGGTCGGGCCGCGCCAGGCCGAGTCAGGCCGCGTCATACCGGGCCAAACCGGGTCAGACCGGGTCAGGTCATGCGCCAGTCGACTTGCCGGAAGACACAGCCAGTCTCGGCGGTCCGTCTCTGACTCTCCTGCAGTCTGTTCGGTCACGCTGTCCTGCTACTTTCTGGTCTAACTGGCCGTGCAGCAGGATCGCAGACTGTTCTGCACGGAGCGCAGGACGTGCATTGCCGCCACGCACCGCGCCGCGCCGCTCTATCTACCCCACCCTGCGCCGTGTGACGTCACTGCCGACGGCTCGTGCGGGGCTCAGCAAGCGTCAGCGACCCGGCGGACTGACCTTATACTCCTCCCGGCTGTGCCGCCGGGCCGGGGCCGGGCGGAGCTGGGAGCCGGGGTTGGGGCCGGGGTTGGGGCCCACCTGAGCCCGGCGCGGCCAGTGGCCGGTTAGCAGTGCACGTGCCGGGGTCGGTGCGGTGCGGCGCGACGTGACCGTGCTGGGAATGGACAGACTGTGGCCACCGGGGCTGAGAGAAGAATCCCGGCTGGTCCGTGAAGTGGGATGCCAGCAGGAATGTGATATGGGATGCGGCGGGATGTGATATGATGTGTGATGCGGTGGGAAGTGATGTGATGTAATGTGATGCGGTGTGATGTGATGTGGTGTGATGTGATATGTGACGTGTGGTATGTGATGTGATATGTGATGTGATGTAATGTGATGTAATGTGATGTAATGTGATGTGATGTGATGTGATGTAATGTGATGTAATGCGATGTAATATGATGTGATGTGATGTAATGTGATGTAGTGTGATGTAGTGTGATGTAGTGTGATGTGATGTAATGTGATGTAATGTGATGTAATGTGATGTAATGTGATGTAATGTGATGTAATGTGATGCAATGTGATGCAATGTGATGCAATGTGATGCAATGTGATGCAATGTGATGCAATGTGATGCAATGTGATGCAATGTGATGCAATGTGATGCAATGTGATGCAATGTGATGTAATGCGATGTAATGTGATGTAATGTGATGTAATTTGATATAATGTGATGTAATGTGATGTAATGTGATGTGATGTATTGTGATGTATTGTGATGTAATGTGATGTGATGTGATGTAATGTGATGCAATGTGATGTAATGTGATGTGATGTGATGTAATGTGATGTGATGTGATGTGATGTAATGTGATGTAATACAATGTTATGTGATGTGATGCGATGCGATGTGATGCGATGTGATGTGATGTGATGTGATATGCTATGATGTGCTGTGATGTGCTGTGATGTGCTGTGCTGTGATGTGCTGTGATGTGATGTGATGTGATGTGATGTGATGTGATGTGATGTGATGTGATGTGATATGCTATGATGTGCTGTGATGTGCTGTGATGTGCTGTGATGTGCTGTGCTGTGATGTGATGTGATGTGATGTGATGTGATGTGATGTGATGTGATGGGTTGGGTTGGGTTGGAATGGAATGTGATGTGATATGCTGTGCTGTGACGGACCGCGGTGGTGCTGGGGAGAGGCGGACACGTGTCCCGCGGGCGATTGGAGGACGGAGTCGGTGATCTCCCAGTGATGATCCAACACGGTGCAGGATCCCGATCCCCGTACATCGCAGCTCTATGGGCTAAGGGTAAGACCTTGCACATTGCTGACACGTTTTTGAACATTCACTTCTCAAAGCGCTTTATCTGTGAGCATTTTAAAGTCCATTTCATAATATTTTTGCTGACGCATAATTATGAAAGATTTTCTGAAAATTTAAATGATAAGAATCTCTGATGAAATCAAAATCTCTGAAGATTAAAATATCGTAGCGACTCTCATGAATGTTAAGAGGTTTGCGGTTTGGGCACGGCCCACTTTGAAGTTGCTTCTCAGTATGAGTGAAATATTGCAATGCAATAGGATGCTCAGGCAGTGGACACATATTTATACATTCTTGTGATTATGAAGTCTCAGATTGCGTGGACCCCTTGCTTCCATTCTCGTCTTCCAGTCACGTACGTTCCGGAGCTTCCCGAGCTGGTCTGTTGTTTGGTCGACATTTGCCACCGGTCATTTCGGCACGCACCATGCCAGACCACGGCCATTGTGTGCGCCTTGGTCACGTATCTAGCGCTCCTTGTAGCACGTCATCGCCCTGCATTTCAACAGCATTGTGACTTGTGTTTGTTGACCTGACTTGACTGGGTGACACATCCGTGACGGTTGCAGGTGTTGTCTGGATATCGATTAGCTTGTGTGGCCGAATAGAGCCGGCCGGAACAGGAGCGTATCGCCGGCGCGACGTGTTCGGCCAATGGACTGTAGTGTTACTAGGAGCGGGGCGTAGACATGGGCTTGTTACGATGTGAAGGGTGCTTCAAGGGTGAAGGGTGCTTCTTCTGGTGCTTTGTTCACGGTGCGCTATGGGACGGATCGCCTTCAAAATGCCTCTAATTCGAAGAATGAAACCTCGATTTTGAGGACGTTAGAGACGGACCTCTGTGCCAAATTGACCGGCGCATCGAGTGGTAGCATTTGTTTTGGCTTTCAACTATTGCTATGTGGCAAAAAGTTGCCTCAAAGTCAGGCAACATCGCCCAAGCAGCGTGCACACTTGGGGGTAGCCGAGTGAACTACCTTATCTTAATCATTCATTATGCGCATAATGTATCCTTCTATGGTAAAGCTAAGCATACCAACGTAAACGTGGGTCTTTCAGCTTACATATACACCCTTAAAGGGAATAGTTCACCTTTAACATGGGGTTTTGGACTGAGATAGCAGATTTGTAGAGCAGATCTAAAAATGGTTTGTGGTGAAAGAATTACCTCTCTACGTTAAGTAATTTCGACACAGGACTAGTGGGCCCGTTTTCATTCCCGCTCTTCCGGGCCATAATCGGGGAATGAACGCTCGCCAGAGGTATGACGTCATACCCGCTGACGTCAGAATTGCGTCATACGCAGATTCTGCCGCAAACTAGCCGTGGTATTTATACAGACTTTGGCCGTGGTCATTAGTAACTTTGAAATAATACAGAAGTACTATAGGTTGTTATTACCAAGGTCTGCTATTACCACCGAGTTGGTTCAGTGACTGGATGCATTGCCGGGATCAGAAGCCAGAATTCCGAGCTTGCGAAATTGTATTGTAAGAAGGTGCAAATCCCAATATAGAAACGGGGCGACCCTGAGTTGAACGCGACGATTTTCTGGTAAGTTCTTGTTGACCTTATACATCATTGATCATGAATCTGATTTTTACACAGACCAGGTATTTCACGTTTGTTTCATGGAAATGCTTGCCGTTATTGTATGCAATTGCTTCCATATCCAAGCTACCATATGTATGACGTCATACATTGTCCTGAAGTTTGTATGGCCATGAAGGAGAAAAGAGAAACATGTCCATTTCTCAACGGATATCCATCTATCGTCCAAACAAATGTCATATTCGTGATTTTCAGCTCAATATACCCCGTATAGCCAATTTTTAAGACATTTTTCAAGGTGACCTATTCCCTTTAATCGAATTTCGAAGTTAATGTTTAAGCATGTTAGAAACACTTGCAATATCGCTTACAATGCTGACTCATTTTTTTATATCCTCATTTGCATGTAATCCTACCAAAAAAAATCGCCGCCAGTCGTCGCCAAGTTTTTGCCATGATTTATGACATCAAGATCATGCCAAAGTGTTGCAATATGAATTGTTTGCTTCTGTTTGCTTCTCTGTGAGATATGGCAGTTTGCAGTTAGCGTTTACCGGTCGGCCGGTGCGGCTCACGCATGTGGCGAGGCCGTGTCGTCTTAGGTTGAGTGCGAGCCACCCAAGCCTATCGCGAAAGATGTTGGATTAGTTGAGTCGCGGTGGTTGCCATGGTAACGGCTCAAACGTTGCCTGAGGCAAATTGACCGGGGCTGACCAGGGCCCTGGCAGGTCACGGTCGAACGGTTTCAGTCGTTAGTTGGGTGCGTGGGCGGGTAATTTTGACCCCATTCAGCTCTGGCATTGACGGTGAGCAAACACTTATACGTTTGCCACAAATGCCGCCTGTATGACGTCATACTGTGGGACAAATTGACTTAAATTTATATTTGACATGACAAAAAAAAAAATCAGATTCGAACTCAGCGCATCAAGTAACCCCTGTAACCGTACAATCATCGTAGTTGTATCTTAAACTGAATTAATTCATTTTGAAGGCGCTCCGTCCCATAGTGCGGTGGTCGGTTTGGAGGCATTTTGAAGGCGCTCCGTCCCATAGTGCGGTGGTTGGTTTTATTGACAATTCGAGACGGTTGTACTCGGTACTAAACGGCTCGCTATTGAAGTTCCGCCCTGGTCTATTCTAGGGAACTGTAACGAGCTGCTGGAATGTAGGTCTACTGACATGCTTGTCGTGCTCTGTACCTAATTACCTGCACACATCATTATTAGATATGTTATTTATTATTTGGATGGCTGGCATGATGGACATTATTGTCAAAAGTTGTGTTAAAATGATCAATAACATGCCAAATATGTATTTTAGTGGTCAAATGAATAATTAAAATAGACAAGCTTTCGACATCACTGTCATCATCAGGTCTGATGATGACAGTGATGTCGAAAGCTTGTCTATTTTAATTATTCATTTGACCACTAAAATACACATTTGGCATGTTATTGATCATTTTAACACAACTTTTTACAATTATTAGATATGGACCTGGGTACTTGGTGGATCAGGGATAGGGAATGTGTCTTTCATACATTTTTTAGACGGAATTTGAACTATCAAAGATGTTGCAAGGCCTGCCGCTGGGTCCGGTTTCGAGTCTGGCTACTGGCGAGGTCATTCGGTTCCCCCGTTTGGTTAGGCTACTGGCGAAGTCATTCGGTTCCCCCGTTTGATTAGGCTACTGGCGAGGTCATTCGGTTCCCCCGTTTGGTTAGGCTACTGGCAGGTCATTCGGTTCCCCCATTTGGCTAGGCTACTGGCGAGGTCATTCGGTTCCCCCGTTTGGTTAGGCTACTGGCGAGGTCATTCGGTTCTCCCGTTTGGTTAGGCTACTGGCGAGGTCATTTGGTTCCCCCGTTTGGTTAGGCTACTGGCAGGTCATTCGGTTCCCCCGTTTGGTTAGGCTACTGGCGAGGTCATTTGGTTCCCCGTTTGGTTAGGCTACTGGCAGGTCATTCGGTTCTCCCGTTTGGCTAGGCTACTGGCGAGGTCATTCGGTTCCCCCGTTTGGTTAGGGTACTGGCGAGGTCATTAGGTTCCCCTGTTTGGTTAGGCTACTGGCGAGGTCATTTGGTTCCCCCGTTTGGTTAGGCTACTGGCAGGTCATTCGGTTCCCCCGTTTGGTTAGGCTACTGGCGAGGTCATTCGGTTCCCCCGTTTGGTTAGGCTACTGGCGAGGTCATTTGGTTCCCCCGTTTGGTTAGGCTACTGGCAGGTCATTCGGTTCCCCCGTTTGGCTAGGCTACTGGCGAGGTCATTCAGTTCCCCGTTTGGCTAGGCTACTGGCGAGGTCATTCGGTTCCCCCGTTTGGTTAGGCTACTGGCGAGGTCATTTGGTTCCCCCGTTTGGTTAGGCTACTGGCAGGTCATTCGGTTCCCCCGTTTGGCTAGACTACTGGCGAGGTCATTCGGTTCCCCCGTTTGGTTAGGCTACTGGCGAGGTCATTCGGTTCCCCCGTTTGGTTAGGCTACTGGCGAGGTCATTCGGTTCCCCCGTTTGGCTAGGCTACTGGCGAGGTCATTCGGTTCCCCCGTTTGGTTAGGCTACTGGCGAGGTCATTCGGTTCCCCCGTGTGGGTAGGCTACTGGCGAGGTCATTTTGTTCCCCCGTTTGGTTAGGCTACTGGCAGGTCATTCGGTTCCCCCATTTGGTTAGGCTACTGGCGAGGTCATTCGGTTCCCCCGTGTGGGTAGGCTACTGGTGAGGTCATTCGGTTCCCCCGTTTGATTAGGCTACTGGCGAGGTCATTCGGTTCCCCCGTTTGATTAGGCTACTGGCGAGGTCATTCGGTTCCCCCGTTTGATTAGGCTACTGGCGAGGTCATTCGGTTCCCCCGTTTGATTAGGCTACTGGCGAGGTCATTCGGTTCCCCCGTTTGGCTAGGTTACTGGCGAGGTCATTCGGTTCCCCCGTTTGATTAGGCTACTGGCGAGGTCATTCGGTTCCCCCGTTTGGTTAGGCTACTGGCGAGGTCATTCGGTTCCCCCGTGTCGGTAGGCGTGACACTCTTAATGACGACGGTCGCGTAATCGCAAAGCCCCAATACGACCGTTACGCAATGATGAGCGCGCTCGCTTAGTGACGACAGCGTCTCTAGTGCAATGCTTTCTGTTCGCTTGGTGGCCGTGAATCAGGGCCGTGAGGTGCCGAACTCCAATGCCTCGCACTCTCCGACCGCATCCAGATGTTAGGCTTCGTGTCACGAAATTAAATCCAGCTGCGATACTTAAAACCCCAAGTGACTTGTTTTTATTTTTGGATTTTGGAATTTGCAATTTGCACGCACAAAAAAAAACATGATTTGGGGCACCTGATTTGGTTTCTCGATATGTGTGTTCATTTGGAAACATACTTTGTCACATGCAAGGAAGTCGAATGTGCGAGATATTTCGAGCGTTGGGTATCATTAAACAATGATCAGCCAAACATTTACCAGAACCTCGTAAATGTCTATGAAGGTGACTCAAGCATAAACTCAGACGGGAAGTTTTCCGCACGCCATAAAATTCGTCTGTTCTGGCACCCGCTTCACATCAGAAGCTAAACTGACTGTGCCGCCAACCAAAATATTTTCTCATATTCGAGCGGTGATTATACTGCCATCCATTGGCGGCCTGAGGAGACCACCTGGGAAAATAGGGTGCAGCCCATCTGGCTTGTTCGACGTGCTCACGGGAGACGGGGAAGTTGGTAGTACACCTAGATCGGCATGGCTCGAGCAGATGTTACATGTCAAAACAACGTGTTCGGTTGGCACTGAACAGGAATGGAATGACGCTCGGCCCATTTGGAAACTTGAAACCGAACTAGTGGATGCAACTTCGGAATGCTTTCGACAACTTCGGCAGCTGAGCGTTCCAAACATGACGGCAGAATGTCCTGGCAACTTGTTTTTCGTCCCGAAGCAATATGAAAATTGAACACCGATCTGGAGTATGGTTACGACTCTCCATTAATGGAGCTCTAATGCTGCGTAATTCCAATTTTATGGCGTACTCCTTGTTTGGGCACACCACTAACGAACGTTTTATGCTATCTTCTTAGATCGTTTGCGATGCTGCAGCTGATGATGAATATGCTAATGCTACTAGCGATCAGGATTCAGAGGTGAACGATGCTGTTTATACCGATATAACTGGCTTTAATATCCGTAGTTTCAGACCATTGACCCCTCTGACTGGCGATCGTTAGCTGAGCATGCTACCAATTGATGCTGCTACCAATTGCGGAACTTATAGGAGAAGCCAAATACGATCCCGTTGGGCGGCGATGTTGCCCACTGACCCCGGTATGGTGTGGGTTGCCTTCACATTGCGCGGCACAGCGCACTACCTGACGAAGCTCTTGCGTGTGAGGTGGTCTGAAAACTGCCGCTGGCTGCGCTAACGTTAATGTTGTGTGGAAACCCACCGGTTCTGATACGGCTGCCCGATGTTTGCTTTGGTAGATCGTGGTATGCTATTGCGTCGTCTGCTTGGGCTAATCGCGCCTAAACGTGCGTTTTTTTTTGCAGCTGTGCATACAGCTAGTGTGCATACACATATGATTTATGTTTTGTTGGTTAACTGTTCATTCATGTTTTCGTATGCCAGGGTTCGTCACCAAACGTCGTTAATCGGGTACCCACATGGGACTGTCTGTTCGCATTTGGTTCGCTTCGTTCGGTTATTGGGAAACTCACGTTGGCACATGTCGACAGATCGGTTGGCTGTACAGTGTACAGTGTACAGTGTACAGTGTACAGTGTACAGTGTACAGTGTACAGTGTACAGTGTACAGTGTACAGTGTACAGTGTACAGTGTACAGTGTACAGTGTACAGTGTACAGTGTACAGTGTACAGTGTACAGTGTACAGTGTACAGTGTACAGTGTACAGTGTACAGTGTACAGTGTACAGTGTACAGTGTACAGTGTACAGTGTACAGTGTACAGTGTACAGTGTACAGTGTACAGTGTACAGTGTACAGTGTACAGTGTACAGTGTACAGTGTACAGTGTACAGTGTACAGTGTACAGTGTACAGTGTACGCACCCCAGTCCCAAACTGGCCAGATTCCCTCAATTCAGAGTTCCTTCACCCAGCCATGATTTGCTCCTGTGGCCCAGCTATATACCATGAGCGGTTTTGTAACTCTGAGCGTTCTGCGCCGGTGCTGATCACTCCCTCGGGAGTCCGTGTGGGCTGGCAGTTGCTGAGAGCTCCTCCGGTCCCTACTGCCTGTGCCACAGAGCTGGGCTCGTTCGGCCGACAGCCCAGTACGGCTCTAGGCGCAGTGGTTCACCCCCGTCGATGGTCCGAGCGCAGTGGTTCACTCCCGTCGATGGTCCGAGCGCAGTGGTTCACTCCCGTCGATGGTCCGAGCGCAGTGGTTCACTCCCGTCGATGGTCCGAGCGCAGTGGTTCACTCCCGTCGATGGTCCGAGCGCAGTGGTTCACCCCCGTCGATGGTCCGAGCGCAGTGGTTCACTCCCGTCGATGGTCCGAGCGCAGTGGTTCACTCCCGTCGATGGTCCGAGCGCAGTGGTTCACTCCCGTCGATGGTCCGAGCGCAGTGGTTCACTCCCGTCGATGGTCCGAGCGCAGTGGTTCACTCCCGTCGATGGTCCGAGTGCAGTGGTTCACTCCCGTCGATGGTCCGAGCGCAGTGGTTCACTCCCGTCGATGGTCCGAGCGCAGTGGTTCACTCCCGTCGATGGTCCGAGCGCAGTGGTTCACTCCCGTCGATGGTCCGAGCGCAGTGGTTCACTCCCGTCGATGGTCCGAGCGCAGTGGTTCACTCCCGTCGATGGTCCGAGCGCAGTGGTTCACTCCCGTCGATGGTCCGAGCGCAGTGGTTCACCCCCGTCGATGGTCCGAGCGCAGTGGTTCACTCCCGTCGATGGTCCGAGCGCAGTGGTCCACTCCCGTCGATGGTCCGAGCGCAGTGGTTCACTCCCGTCGATGGTCCGAGCGCAGTGGTTCACTCCCGTCGATGGTCCGAGCGCAGTGGTTCACTCCCGTCGATGGTCCGAGCGCAGTGGTTCACTCCCGTCGATGGTCCGAGCGCAGTGGTTCACTCCCGTCGATGGTCCGAGCGCAGTGGTTCACTCCCGTCGATGGTCCGAGCGCAGTGGTTCACTCCCGTCGATGGTCCGAGCGCAGTGGTTCACTCCCGTCGATGGTCCGAGCGCAGTGGTTCACTCCCGTCGATGGTCCGAGCGCAGTGGTTCACTCCCGTCGATGGTCCGAGCGCAGTGGTTCACTCCCGTCGATGGTCCGAGCGCAGGTGCCTAGGACCGGGTAGAGATGATTCGTTCGCCGTGCGCGAAGTCTGCGATGGCTGCGCTGGCCTCCCCGATGGATTGCTTGCGTGCTCCGGGGTTCTGGGACACGGCGAGTGATGGTGGTGTGATGCCGTGACTATGTCTCTGTTTTAGTATCTATGGCGTCTCTCGTGTCTCTGACCGTCTCGGTGCCTCTGTCCGGCAGGGACGGCCGGCTATAGGAGGGAGACCAGTGTGTCTCCTTGTCTATGTGTCTCTGACCGTCTCGGTGTCTCTGTCTGACAGGGACGGCCGGCTACAGGAGGGAGACCAGATACTGGCCATCGATGGCCAGCCGCTGGACGCCAACGTGTCGCATCCGCAGGCCATCAGCATACTGCAGAAGGCCAGAGGTACGCTGGACGCTTAGTCACCGCTGTGTGGCGCGACTCTGAGAAAGGCCAGATAGGTGGGGCGCTAGGTCACATGTCACATAGGTCACATAGGTCACATAGGTCACATAGGTCACATAGGTCACATAGGTCACATAGGTCACATAGGTCACATAGGTCATATATGTCACATAGGTCACAGGTCACATAGGTCACATAGGGTACATAGGTCACATAGGTCACATAGGTCACATAGGTCACATAGGTCACATAGGTCACATAGGTCACATAGGTCACATATGTCACAAAGGTCACATAGGTCGCATAGGTCGCATAGGTTGCGTAGGTCACGTAGGTCACGTAGGTCACGCAGGTCACGTAGGTCACGTAGGTCACGTAGGTCACGTAGGTCACGTAGGTCACGTATGTCACGTATGTCACGTATGTCACGTAGGTCACATAGGTCACATAGGTCACATAGGTCACATAGGTCACATAGGTCGCATAGGTCACGTAGGTCACGTAGGTCACGTAGGTCACGTAGGTCACATAGGTCACATAGGTCACATAGGTCGCATAGGTCGCATAGGTCGCATAGGCCGCATAGGTCACATAGGTCACATAGGTCACATAGGTCACATAGGTCATATAGGTCACATAGGTCACATAGGTCATGTAGGTCACATAGGTCACATAGGTCACACAGGTCGCTTACGCTTTCACTCCTCTTTACGCGACTGTGCGCGAGCCAGATCAATTATTCAGAATGCATGCGACACACTCACAACTGTTGGCGTTTTTAGGCAGATGTTGTCTGCGTATGTTTTAGTGGCTATGTCGAGTGCCATAATAATGACAGGGTAGGTAGTAAGATAGAGCAGTACCAGGCAGTACCGTGAACAACGGGACCGGAGGTATGACATCGAGGTTGGCCGATATGCGCATCAAATCGTGTCGAACTTACATATCGTTTGTCTGATTAAGTACTGGATTAATTACCGACTTAGATGGACTTCGGCTCATTGAACTTCATGCTACGCTTAAGCACAAAACGGTCTATAGATATAAAACACATGTCTGAACTTGCATGAACCTTTTAGCTGATAGCTATCCACCAAGAAGCCTGCACAATATTCTAAATGTGAAAATTTCCATCGGTCAGTCATCTGTTCCGTGCCGTCATTGAGCTTAATGCTAGGGTGTAGCCGGGAACTGTCGTGCGCATCTCTAGCCGGCATCGATCTCTGGCTCATAAATGATAGCACTGGACCAGCCGGCCAATCAGCTCTGTACTGGCGGAGATGGCACGTTTGCCAGGTGACCTTTAGAGATGGCGCCCCAGGGCTCCGTTTGGTGGAACAGGCCCCCATTATCCGACAACACTGGAACACGGGGCGGGGAAGGTGGCGCCGAGGCAATGTGAAGATGGAGGGCGGCATACACCGCCGTCCGGCATAGGTCGTAACCCATTAGGTCTGGTCAAACAACCCCAGGCTAGCCGTATCATTTGATGTCAAATTTGTGTTTGTTGGCGTGAAGCGGTGTAGTCTACATGATGTCTGACCCGTCCTGTGGCGAACTGGTAGTTAGTACAGTTTTATCTGGTAGTTAGTATAGTTTTCTCTGGTAGTTAGTATAGTTTTATCTGGTAGTTAGTATAGTTTTATCTGGTAGTTAGTATAGTTTTCTCTGGTAGTTAGTATAGTTTTCTCTGGTAGTTAGTATAGTTTTCTCTGGTAGTTAGTATAGTTTTCTCTGGTAGTTAGTATAGTTTTCTCTGGTAGTTAGTATAGTTTTCTCTGGTAGTTAGTATAGTTTTCTCTGGTAGTTAGTATAGTTTTCTCTGGTAGTTAGTATAGTTTTCTCTGGTAGTTAGTATAGTTTTCTCCTGCTGTCACGCTGAAGATCATGCCAGTCTGAGGATATATTTTTTGTCTCCGGAATCCCGAGCAGTGCTAAAGCGTCTGCCCTGCCGTGGCGCAGGCCGTAGTATAGTCCGTCACGCCACCGTTTAACTGTGGGAGACGCCAGTTACAGCCACCAGTGACCACCGACCACGGAACCACACGGGTTCTGTCCGCATGGATCTCCCACGGCCGCGCAGAGTTTTGAAACGAGCCGGGAGCCAGAGGGTACCCCACGGGAGCCTGCCTGTCCTGCCTGTCCGACGACCTGGATAGCACTGATGATACCGCTGGTCGCTTTATGTCGACTCTGCTAGTGTGATATGAGGACAATAGTTCGCCTTGGAACACCTACCGAGTGCGGTGATGACAATGGTTTCGTTGTGGGCGTTACTTCGTAGTCTCTACATACCATAGGTTCTACGTACTTTCTTTCTTGAAAGTTTCTTCTTAGTTTCCACATAGTTTCTGCATAACTTCTACATCATTTTTGCATAGTTTTTACGTAGTTTGTGAATAGCTAGTGTTGTGCGTCGCTGTGCGTTGGTCACATGGTGGCTGATGCTGATTTGGACGGCTGGCAGGTCTGGTGAACCTGGTGGTGGCGCGGTCCCCGGAGCCGACGGACGAGACGAGCCTGCCGCTCGAGCTGCTGACCAGCCTGCAGGCCGAGACGTCACAGCAGCAGGACATGGTGGTACGTCCCTCCACTCTGTTCCCCCCGCCCTCCAGTCGTCCCAGCAGCAGGACATGGTGTACATCCCTCCGCTGTCTCCACCACCGTCTCCAGTGTTCCTCTTCCCGTCCAGTCGTCCCAGGCTCCAGCAGCAGGACAGGATAGTTCGTTTTCCACCACGTCACAGATCCACCTGATCATAGATTTGGCGACTGCGTTGTTGACTGGGTTAGTAACTGATTTGGTGACTGTGCCTGACTTGGTTCGTTTTATTGTTCTGTTTGATTTGATGTCTTTTTGTTAGCAAAATAAACGAACTGAACTGAACTGGTGAACGGACTTCATGCCTCTGCCCACCGGCAGCTGAACACGGAGTGGGCGCAGGTGGAGGTGACGGTCTGACTGACTGTTGTTCTGACTCCTCCATCTCCCTGTGATCTGACTCCCCCTCTCCTCTGGACAGCTGAACACGGAGTGGGCGCAGGTGGAGGTGACGGTCTGACTGGCTGTTGTTCTGACTCCTCCCTCTCCCTGTGATTTGACTCCCCCTCTCCTCTGGACAGCTGAACACGGAGTGGGTGCAGGTGGAGGTGATTGACCTGGTGAACGACGGCACCGGCCTCGGCTTCGGTATCATCGGCGGCAGGTCCACCGGTGTTGTCGTCAAGACCATCCTGCCCGGCGGCGTAGCCGACAGGGTGAGAAGACACCTCTCTTCGCCTGATCCCTGGACACTGGGTATCACGCGGCAGTGCACCAAAGGGGGGGGGGGGGGGGGGGGCGGCTCGTGTTAATGAGGTGTGATTGGTCTCAGTGGAATAAAGTGTCGAGCTTAGCACCAGCCGTCCGTGTGCGTGTGCGTGTGCGTGTGCGTGTGCGTGTGCGTGTGCGTGTGCGTGTGCGTGTGCGTGTGCGTGTGCGTGTGCGTGTGCGTGCGTGTGTGCGTGCGTGCGTGCGTACGACGGCCGTTGATTACTTATATCATCGCTAGGCATTAATTAGACTGTCACTCTGAAGCAGTATTATACCGGTATGGTTTGATGCCGAGGAACGGAGCTCATACGTCTCATTTCGCTCGGTTTTGATCATGGAACGTTGTTGTACGTTACCGTCTGCCTGTCTGTGTCCGTCCGTCCGCCGACTGTGTACCGTCATTGCCCACAGGACGGCCGGCTACAGAGCGGAGACCACATCCTTCAAATCGGCGAGCACAACCTGCGCGGTATGGAGTCAGTACAGGTCAGTACGGCGGTGACCAGTCCCGCGGCCCGCTGGACATGCGGTACAGTGATACAATGTCTGGAACAGGAGGCCAGGCAGCGCTGGAGTCTGTTCAGGTGATAGCCCAGCTTGCTGCAGCAGCTCAGTTGTGTCCATCTCAGCTGCTGTTTAGTTTGTTATTTATATTGTATAAAATAATGGAAATACGGAGACGCTGGTCAGTTTAGTTGTATAACTCAATTAAACGTAGTTTAGTTACTGGCGAACACAACAGTCACTCCGTCAGTTAAGCCATGTCGGCTTGTAAAGCGTATGCTCAGAATCGGTTGAGTAGCCCCGAGTGGTGTTTGTCGGTGTGTGTCGGGCTGGTGGCCGCTCCTAACACTTTCAGTGTGTATTTGTGCCGGTAGGTGGCGCAGGTGCTGCGGACAGCCGGGACTCAGGTTCGACTGATCGTGGCCCGGCCGCTGGAGACCAGCAGTCCAGAGTTCCAGGTGGCGGTGAGTGAGATAGGCGCCCACTCCCAGCTGGTGGTGTCGGGTATTCCCTTCATGTGTGGTGCGACAGGGGAGCGAGATGTTGCTTTTGTTTGTATTGGCTCGTGAACAATGAGATGGCAATACAGTGTCCTCTTGACGCCCAGCCTTCATGGCTCGTAAGCACGATGGATGAAGGCTACAACGCTATGAGCGTTCCGTCCTGTTATGGCAGTCAATCCGTTAATTCTTAATTTATAATTGCACAGTGCACTGTTCGGACGTCTTTTGCGTCAGGATTTTCACAGTGCATTTTAACTTTGTGTCAGCAAACTGAAACGTGCCAGTGTCACAGAATTTCATTTTTGTCTGGGTGTTAGACTGGAAAATTTGAGCAAAAAAAAGACCATGAAAGTGGAAAATTATGTAGAAAATGGTACAATATTGATTTCTGTTTTGAATATGAAAAGCAGTAGTTTTCGTTGAAATCATGTATATTTAGTCAATATTAATGTCAGAATCAATATTACAATTCATAATTTGTAAGTGGATAATTCACTCCTAAAATGGGGAATGAGAGTGGAAAATTATTCACATTTGGGTGTAATTTCCCACCCAAATCGACAAATTTGGGGACACTGACGCCGGCTATCTTCTCTCTCTATCTTCTCTCTCACTAACCGTGGTGTGATCTCTGTCCGGCAGAACTCGATGATAACGCGAGCGCCTATCCTGCCGACTCGTCTGCTGGCCGATCCTGACGAGCTGGATCACCAGCTGCAGCTGCTGCAGGTAACTGAACATGCCGCCCATCTGCCCTGACATGCCGCCCCTCTGCCCTGACATACGCGTCCCCCTGTCCTGACATGCCGCCCCTCTGCCCTGACCAGCGCTGGACATGCCGCCCCTCTGCCCTGACCAGCGCTGGACATGCCGTCCCTCTGCCCTGACCAGCGCTGGGCATGCCCCGTGCCCCATCTACCACAATCCCAGCTGCTCTGACTTCCCAATGCACGTCCAACATTTGCCGACTGACATGTTCCTGATGGACATTACACGTTTGACGACCGCACCCCGGCACGTCTTACAGCTGATGGTAACGTCGTGGGTGACAGAACACCTCGGTGGATCCTCCCGGCCCCCTCCTGTCGCGTGGGACCGCACCCCGGCACGTCTTACAGCTGATGGTAACGTCGTGGGTGACAGAACACCTCGGTGGATCCTCCCGGCCCCCTCCTGTCGCGTGGGACCGCACCCCGACACGTCTCGCCGCTGATGGTAACATCGTGGGTGACAGAACACCTCGGTGGATCCTCCCGGCCCCCTCCTGTCGCGTGGGACCGCACCCCGACACGTCTCGTCGCTGATGGTAACATCGTGGGTGACAGAACACCTCGGTGGATCCTCCCGGCCCCCTCCTGTCGCGTGGGACCGCACCCCGGCACGTCTTACAGCTGATGGTAACGTCGTGGGTGACAGAACACCTCGGTGGATCCTCCCGGCCCCCTCCTGTCGCGTGTGACCGCACCCCGACACGTCTCGCCGCTGATGGTAACATCGTGGGTGACAGAACACCTCGGTGGATCCTCCCGGCCCCCTCCTGTCGCGTGTGACCGCACCCCGACACGTCTCGTCGCTGATGGTAACATCGTGGGTGACAGAACACCTCGGTGGATCCTCCCGGCCCCCTCCTGTCGCGTGGGACCGCACCCCGACACGTCTCGCCGCTGATGGTAACATCGTGGGTGACAGAACACCTCGGTGGATCCTCCCGGGCCCCTCCTGTCGCGTGTGACCGCACCCCGACACGTCTCGCCGCTGATGGTAACATCGTGGGTGACAGAACACCTCGGTGGATCCTCCCGGCCCCCTCCTGTCGCGTGGGACCGCACCCCGACACGTCTCGCCGCTGATGGTAACATCGTGGGTGACAGAACACCTCGGTGGATCCTCCCGACCCCCTCCTGTCGCGTGTGACCGCACCCCGACACGTCTCGCCGCTGATGGTAACATCGTGGGTGACAGAACACCTCGGTGGATCCTCCCGGCCCCCTCCTGTCGCGTGTGACCGCACCCCGACACGTCTCGCCGCTGATGGTAACATCGTGGGTGACAGAACACCTCGGTGGATCCTCCCGGCCCCCTCCTTTCGCGTGGGACCGCACCCCGGCACGTCTTACAGCTGATGGTAACATCGTGGGTGACAGAACACCTCGGTGGATCCTCCCGGCCCCCTCCTGTCGCGTGGGACCGCACCCCGGCACGTCTTACAGCTGATGGTAACATCGTGGGTGACAGAACACCTCGGTGGATCCTCCCGGCCCCTCCTGTCGCGTGTGACCGCACCCCGACACGTCTCGCCGCTGATGGTAACATCGTGGGTGACATAACACCTCGGTGGATCCTCCCGGGCCCCTCCTGTCGCGTGTGACCGCACCCCGACACGTCTCGCCGCTGATGGTAACATCGTGGGTGACAGAACACCTCGGTGGATCCTCCCGGCCCCCTCCTGTCGCGTGGGACCGCACCCCGACACGTCTCGCCGCTGATGGTAACATCGTGGGTGACAGAAGACCTCGGTGGATCCTCCCGACCCCCTCCTGTCGCGTGTGACCGCACCCCGACACGTCTCGCCGCTGATGGTAACATCGTGGGTGACAGAACACCTCGGTGGATCCTCCCGGCCCCCTCCTGTCGCGTGTGACCGCACCCCGACACGTCTCGCCGCTGATGGTAACATCGTGGGTGACAGAACACCTCGGTGGATCCTCCCGGCCCCCTCCTGTCGCGTGGGACCGCACCCCGGCACGTCTTACAGCTGATGGTAACATCGTGGGTGACAGAACACCTCGGTGGATCCTCCCGGCCCCTCCTGTCGCGTGTGACCGCACCCCGACACGTCTCGCCGCTGATGGTAACATCGTGGGTGACATAACACCTCGGTGGATCCTCCCGGCCCCCTCCTGTCGCGTGTGACCGCACCCCGACACGTCTCGCCGCTGATGGTAACATCGTGGGTGACAGAACACCTCGGTGGATCCTCCCGGCCCCCTCCTGTCGCGTGGGACCGCACCCCGGTACGTCTTACAGCTGATGGTAACATCGTGGGTGACAGAACACCTCGGTGGATCCTCCCGGCCCCCTCCTGTCGCGTGGGACCGCACCCCGGCACGTCTTACAGCTGATGGTAACATCGTGGGTGACAGAACACCTCGGTGGATCCTCCCGGCCCCCTCCTGTCGCGTGTGACCGCACCCCTACACGTCTCGCCGCTGATGGTAACATCGTGGGTGACAGAACACCTCGGTGGATCCTCCCGGCCCCCTCCTGTCGCGTGTGACCGCACCCCGACACGTCTCGCCGCTGATGGTAACATCGTAGGTGACAGAACACCTCGGTGGATCCTCCCGGCCCCCTCCTGTCGCGTGTGACCGCACCCCGACACGTCTCGCCGCTGATGGTAACATCGTGGGTGACAGAACACCTCGGTGGATCCTCCCGGCCCCCTCCTGTCGCGTGTGACCGCACCCCGACACGTCTCGCCGCTGATGGTAACATCGTGGGTGACAGAACACCTCGGTGGATCCTCCCGGCCCCCTCCTGTCGCGTGTGACCGCACCCCGACACGTCTCGCCGCTGATGGTAACATCGTGGGTGACAGAACACCTCGGTGGATCCTCCCGGCCCCCTCCTGTCGCGTGTGACCGCACCCCGACACGTCTCGCCGCTGATGGTAACATCGTGGGTGACATAACACCTCGGTGGATCCTCCCGGCCCCCTCCTGTCGCGTGTGACCGCACCCCGACACGTCTCGCCGCTGATGGTAACATCGTGGGTGACAGAACACCTCGGTGGATCCTCCCGGCCCCCTCCTGTCGCGTGTGACCGCACCCCGACACGTCTCGCCGCTGATGGTAACATCGTAGGTGACAGAACACCTCGGTGGATCCTCCCGGCCCCCTCCTGTCGCGTGTGACCGCACCCCGACACGTCTCGCCGCTGATGATAACATCGTGGGTGACAGAACACCTCGGTGGATCCTCCCGGCCCCATCCTGTCGCGTGTGACCGCACCCCGACACGTCTCGCCGCTGATGGTAACATCGTGGGTGACAACACCTCGGTGGATCCTCCCGGCCCCCTCCTGTCGCGTGTGACCGCACCCCGACACGTCTCGCCGCTGATGGTAACATCGTGGGTGACAGAACACCTCGGTGGATCCTCCCGGCCCCCTCCTGTCGCGTGGGACCGCACCCCGACACGTCTCGCCGCTGATGGTAACATCGTGGGTGACAGAAGACCTCGGTGGATCCTCCCGACCCCCTCCTGTCGCGTGTGACCGCACCCCGACACGTCTCGCCGCTGATGGTAACATCGTGGGTGACAGAACACCTCGGTGGATCCTCCCGGCCCCCTCCTGTCGCGTGTGACCGCACCCCGACACGTCTCGCCGCTGATGGTAACATCGTGGGTGACAGAACACCTCGGTGGATCCTCCCGGCCCCCTCCTGTCGCGTGGGACCGCACCCCGGCACGTCTTACAGCTGATGGTAACATCGTGGGTGACAGAACACCTCGGTGGATCCTCCCGGCCCCTCCTGTCGCGTGTGACCGCACCCCGACACGTCTCGCCGCTGATGGTAACATCGTGGGTGACATAACACCTCGGTGGATCCTCCCGGCCCCCTCCTGTCGCGTGTGACCGCACCCCGACACGTCTCGCCGCTGATGGTAACATCGTGGGTGACAGAACACCTCGGTGGATCCTCCCGGCCCCCTCCTGTCGCGTGGGACCGCACCCCGGTACGTCTTACAGCTGATGGTAACATCGTGGGTGACAGAACACCTCGGTGGATCCTCCCGGCCCCCTCCTGTCGCGTGGGACCGCACCCCGGCACGTCTTACAGCTGATGGTAACATCGTGGGTGACAGAACACCTCGGTGGATCCTCCCGGCCCCCTCCTGTCGCGTGTGACCGCACCCCTACACGTCTCGCCGCTGATGGTAACATCGTGGGTGACAGAACACCTCGGTGGATCCTCCCGGCCCCCTCCTGTCGCGTGTGACCGCACCCCGACACGTCTCGCCGCTGATGGTAACATCGTAGGTGACAGAACACCTCGGTGGATCCTCCCGGCCCCCTCCTGTCGCGTGTGACCGCACCCCGACACGTCTCGCCGCTGATGGTAACATCGTGGGTGACAGAACACCTCGGTGGATCCTCCCGGCCCCCTCCTGTCGCGTGTGACCGCACCCCGACACGTCTCGCCGCTGATGGTAACATCGTGGGTGACAGAACACCTCGGTGGATCCTCCCGGCCCCCTCCTGTCGCGTGTGACCGCACCCCGACACGTCTCGCCGCTGATGGTAACATCGTGGGTGACAGAACACCTCGGTGGATCCTCCCGGCCCCCTCCTGTCGCGTGTGACCGCACCCCGACACGTCTCGCCGCTGATGGTAACATCGTGGGTGACATAACACCTCGGTGGATCCTCCCGGCCCCCTCCTGTCGCGTGTGACCGCACCCCGACACGTCTCGCCGCTGATGGTAACATCGTGGGTGACAGAACACCTCGGTGGATCCTCCCGGCCCCCTCCTGTCGCGTGTGACCGCACCCCGACACGTCTCGCCGCTGATGGTAACATCGTAGGTGACAGAACACCTCGGTGGATCCTCCCGGCCCCCTCCTGTCGCGTGTGACCGCACCCCGACACGTCTCGCCGCTGATGATAACATCGTGGGTGACAGAACACCTCGGTGGATCCTCCCGGCCCCATCCTGTCGCGTGTGACCGCACCCCGACACGTCTCGCCGCTGATGGTAACATCGTGGGTGACAACACCTCGGTGGATCCTCCCGGCCCCCTCCTGTCGCGTGTGACCGCACCCCGACACGTCTCGCCGCTGATGGTAACATCGTGGGTGACAGAACACCTCGGTGGATCCTCCCGGCCCCCTCCTGTCGCGTGTGACCGCACCCCGACACGTCTCGCCGCTGATGGTAACATCGTGGGTGACAGAACACCTCGGTGGATCCTCCCGGCCCCCTCCTGTCGCGTGGTACCGCACCCCGACACGTCTCGCCGCTGAGGGTAACATCGTGGGTGACAGAACACCTCGGTGGATCCTCCCGGCCCCCTCCTGTCGCGTGTGACCGCACCCCGACACGTCTCGCCGCTGATGGTAACATCGTGGGTGACAGAACACCTCGGTGGATCCTCCCGGCCCCCTTCTGTCGCGTGTGACCGCACCCCGACACGTCTCGCCGCTGATGGTAACATCGTGGGTGACAGAACACCTCGGTGGATCCTCCCGGCCCCCTCCTGTCGTGTGTGACCGCACCCCGACACGTCTCGCCGCTGATGGTAACATCGTAGGTGACAGAACACCTCGGTGGATCCTCCCGGCCCCCTCCTGTCGCGTGTGACCGCACCCCGACACGTCTCGCCGCTGATGGTAACATCGTGGGTGACAGAACACCTCGGTGGATCCTCCCGGCCCCCTCCTGTCGCGTGTGACCGCACCCCGACACGTCTCGCCGCTGATGGTAACATCGTGGGTGACAGAACACCTCGGTGGATCCTCCCGGCCCCCTCCTGTCGTGTGTGACCGCACCCCGACACGTCTCGCCGCTGATGGTAACATCGTGGGTGACAGAACACCTCGGTGGATCCTCCCGGCCCCCTCCTGTCGCGTGTGACCGCACCCCGACACGTCTCGCCGCTGATGGTAACATCGTGGGTGACAGAACACCTCGGTGGATCCTCCCCGCCCCCTCCTGTCGCGTGTGACCGCACCCCGACACGTCTCGCCGCTGATGGTAACATCGTGGGTGACAGAACACCTCGGTGGATCCTCCCGGCCCCCTCCTGTCGCGTGTGACCGCACCCCGACACGTCTCGCCGCTGATGGTAACATCGTGGGTGACAGAACACCTCGGTGGATCCTCCCGGCCCCCTCCTGTCGCGTGTGACCGCACCCCGACACGTCTCGCCGCTGATGGTAACATCGTAGGTGACAGAACACCTCGGTGGATCCTCCCGGCCCCCTCCTGTCGCGTGTGACCGCACCCCGACACGTCTCGCCGCTGATGGTAACATCGTGGGTGACAGAACACCTCGGTGGATCCTCCCGGCCCCCTCCTGTCGCGTGTGACCGCACCCCGACACGTCTCGCCGCTGATGGTAACATCGTGGGTGACAGAACACCTCGGTGGATCCTCCCGGCCCCCTCCTGTCGCGTGTGACCGCACCCCGACACGTCTCGCCGCTGATGGTAACATCGTGGGTGACAGAACACCTCGGTGGATCCTCCCGGCCCCCTCCTGTCGCGTGTGACCGCACCCCGACACGTCTCGCCGCTGATGGTAACATCGTGGGTGACAGAACACCTCGGTGGATCCTCCCGGCCCCCTCCTGTCGCGTGTGACCGCACCCCGACACGTCTCGCCGCTGATGGTAACATCGTGGGTGACAGAACACCTCGGTGGATCCTCCCGGCCCCCTCCTGTCGCGTGTGACCGCACCCCGACACGTCTCGCCGCTGATGGTAACATCGTGGGTGACAGAACACCTCGGTGGATCCTCCCGGCCCCCTCCTGTCGCGTGTGACCGCACCCCGACACGTCTCGCCGCTGATGGTAACATCGTGGGTGACAGAACACCTCGGTGGATCCTCCCGGCCCCCTCCTGTCGCGTGTGACCGCACCCCGACACGTCTCGCCGCTGATGGTAACATCGTGGGTGACAGAACACCTCGGTGGATCCTCCCGGCCCCCTCCTGTCGTGTGTCATCATCATCATCATCATCATCATCACGTTTATTGGTCATACTTGCGCAGTTACAGCAATACACTTGGAGACATGGTGCAGAAGCACTCAATGCGCTTAAATCAGCGCACCACGTCTGGGAAAGGGGCATAACAAAGGATTGATTTCTCCAGCCGCCGCCGCAGCGCGAGACACCCAGCACTCCGCAACGTGAAACGAGTGCTGCTAGACGCCGCTCAACTCGCCTCGGACACCAGTCACATTATCTTAGAGTTAATATATGTGGGCAAATCTACCAGAGTTAAGTAGGAATTCTTGGAACACGTGGGCCACCGCCCGACCGTCAACGCCGCAGAGATTTGTGCCGTGCATTAGGATTTGAAGCTGTTCGGATTGTGAATGGGTGGTAAATAAGGGCCCTGTGATTTGTGTTATGTTGTTAATGAATTCCGTTCGTTGTTTCTTGTACTTGGGACAGGAAAGGACGAAGTGACGAGGGTTCTCAGTTTTATACCCACAATCACATGCAGGGCTTGGACATTTTTGAACTTTGTATAAATGTGAGTTCAAATGCGTCATGTCTGTGCGAAAACGAGTGTGTAATATGTTCCCCTCCTTTGATCCCGCGGTATAGTAATATGGAGGGACAGGTAATCCTAGCTGCTCACGAAGTTCTTTTTTGTATGTTTTGTGTCCTAGTTGACGTATGGTTTCCGGTAACTGGTTCCACTGTTTACTGGTTGTTTGAAAGAATGAACGATTATAGCATGTTGTACGGTGAGGGGATCTACTGTGAGAGTTTGCGTTCCTAAGAGTGATGGTTGTGTCCTGTGCTCGTGTGTTCGGCATAATGGACATGACATAGTGTGGTGTGTGTTGTTTGCAGTCATTAAGCTTATGGTACAATATGAGCCTGTGCATACGTCGTCTTGTAGTCAGTGCCTCCCAGCCTAATTCCGATCGTAATTTCTCAGTGGGTGTTCGAAAGAGTGTCCCTGTCACCAGTCTCGCGGCTCGATTTTGTAACGTCTCTAGTCTAGTGGAGTCCTTTATGGTAATGTGTCCGTCATACACAACGTCACAATAGTCGAAATGTGGTCTGACGTAAATTCTATAAATTTGGTCGAGAATGGGCCGTGGTATGTACCGTGCTATGGGGTATAATGGGCCTAGTGTTCTGTTTATTTTTTGGCATATTTTGTTTACGTGTTCATGAAATCGGAGGTCTTTCGAAAGTGTTACTCCAAGATGAGTATGACTTTCTCGAATTGGTATAGGATCTCCCCCAAATGTTAATGCTGGTATTTGTTGCGTACGTTTATGAGAAAATGTTTGTTGGATTGTTTTTGTAGCGTTAAAGGTTATCACCCATTCCCGACCATAGTCCTGAATCACGTCCAAGTCATCCTGAAGTGAGAGCTGTGTCGCTTGTACGTCTTTAGTCGTGTGAGAAGAGTAGAGAGAGGTATCGTCGGCGAAAAAGAGGATGCCATTTTGTGTTTGATTTGATAGAGCGTTAAGGTAAATGAGAGCTAGCAAAGGTCCCAATACCGATCCCTGAGGGCAGCCTGCGTTCACAGTCCTGAAAGGTGAAGACGTGTTGCGTATGATTACTCGTTGTCGTCTGTTTTGTAGGTATGATGTAATCCAGTCTAGAAGGGATCCTGTTATGCCAAATTCGTATCTACATTTGTGTATTAGCCTTTGTGCCAGATTTTGTCGAAGTATTTGGAAATGTCTAAGTAAATTGCAGTAAAGTCGCGTCCTTCATCAAGCGATTTATAAAGGTTGTGCGTCAGATAAAGAAGCTGGTGTTGTGTACTGTGATTCTTCCGGTACCCACTTTGTTTTTCTGTTAAGAGAGCGTTTTCTGTGAAATGTGAATACATTTGCTTGTAAACTATTTTTTCAAATACTTTAGATAGAGGTGAGAGAAGACTTATGGGGCGGTAGGAACTGCGGTCAGAAGGTGAGCCTTTGTTTTTAAATATAGGTCGAACATTCGCCTCTTTGAAGGCTCTAGGATAGATACCGTTCGTTAATGATTTATTAAACAGTTTGGAGAGTGGCTTAGCGATAAGAAGAGCAGTCATTTTCAGGAACTTTATTGGGATTGCGTCTGGCCCAGTTGATTTATTCTGATCAAGAGAGTTAAGAAAATGGAGGACTTCTTGTTCTGATGTCGTAATATTTGTTAAAGTGGGTACCGGTTGTGCGTCTGGATTTGACGGAGGTGTCTGTTCGTCTGGAACGTTGAGAGTAGATTGTGTTGCAAAGTGGTCGTTGAGAAGTATAGCTTTGCTCAATTCGTCTGTAATTATATCTCCGTTTGGTGTTTCTAGTGGCGGAATGGTGTCATCTCTAGAGCGGCCAGTTATGTTGCGCAATGTTTGGTGATATTTGTGAGGGTCTCGTTTTTGTGTTAGCAGTGTGTGACTTGTCTCCTTACGTGCTGGCTTTTTAGACGTCTATTTATTGTAGTTACGTTATTTCTTTGGAATCTCCACCTATTCCAATCGTCATCAGTGTTAGTTCGTTTAGCAATTTTAAACAATCTGTCTCTTTTTCTTATATTACGTTTTAACTCTACATTTATCCAAGGTTTTTGGTCTTGCTTAAACTTTATATGTTTGATGGGAATTGAAACTCGGGCAGCGTCATGGAGGGCAGAGATAAATAGGTCTGTTGCTGCGTGGATTTCATGTCCTAATAAACTGTCCCAATCGGTATTTATCAATGTGTCAGTGAGTAGTGGTACATTTGTTTTTGAGTAATCCCAAATGTGCTTTGTGATTTGTTCTGTTTCTTTTGGTAGTGCTGGAACCTGCATTGATACGTAGACGGGAAAGTGGTCTAGTTGTGCGAAAGGTGACAAAGTGCCACTGCCGATAGTAATGTTATCATTGCTGGTAAAAATAAGGTCCCGCAGATTTTCTAAGTTGTCTGAAATTCGAGTTGGCTCTTTAATCAATTGTTTCAGGCCTAATGCGTCTGTCATGTCCTTGATTTTGTGATCGAATGCTGATATACCGTTGTGCTTATAAGTGTCTTGATGCAAATAAATATTGCCGGTATTAAAGTCCCCGAGTAAGAGTATAGCCGTGGGGGAGTGCTTTTCAGCCTGACATACTGATTCTGCCAAGTTATCTGTGAATAACTGGTGATCGCCAGATGATAACTTTGGGGGAAGGTAGGAACAGCATATGATTAAGGTAAATGTATGAAGCTTTATTTTTGCCCAGACCCACTCGTGCCCACTTAACTCTAGTTCCATTAGGCGTTGTACGGGTAAAGATGCGTGAACGTAAATTGCCACCCCTCCTCCGTTTCTGTTTCTGTGTCTTGTCAGTGGTGAATGGAAACCTTTTATTTTGTACAGAGTGTCGTCAACTGACTCATCTAACTTGGTTTCAGTGAGAGCGATAATTTTTATCCCGTTGATGTCAATGCAATGTTGTAGCTCATCTAATTTGTTGGGTGCGGTGATACTGTTTATGTTTATGTGGGCAATGTTTAGGTTTTGTGGCATTTGGTTCGGTACGGTGATAGGATGGTATGGCTGAGGATGGGCGGATGGCACGGCACTCCTCCCTGGCGGCGGCGGCGGTCGGTCGGCGGTCCGCGGTGTGGTTGCCGAGATGTACGGGGTGTCCGGTGTCACCAGCGAGTCGGCGGCTACTGCAACAGTAAGAGTCGTAGCGAGTGCCAAGCGGCGGCGGCGGCGGCGGCGAGCAACAAAACAATGTGACCGTGTGACCGCACCCCGACACGTCTCGCCGCTGATGGTAACATCGTGGGTGACAGAACACCTCGGTGGATCCTCCCGGCCCCCTCCTGTCATGTCGCGTGTGACCGCACCCCGGCACGTCTTACAGCTGATGGTAACATCATGGGTGACAGAACACCTCGGTGGATCCTCCCGGCCCCCTCCTGTCATGTCGTGTGTGTACCTGACCCCTTCGGTTCATTCTTAACCGATCTCTGCCTTTCTTGATCTTTCTCGCAGAACGGTTTCCCCGAGCCGTACACCCGTGACCTGGTGGCCGAGCGGAACAGCCTGATGAACGGACTGATGGCAGAGTATGACGGCGTCACCTCGCTCAGCCAGGTGAGACAGCAGCAGTACAGAGTATGACGGAGTCACCTCGCTCAGCCAGGTGAGACAGCAGCAGGGCAGAGTATGACGGAGTTACCTCGCTCAGCCAGGTGAGACAGCAGCAGGGGAGAGTATGATGGAGTCACCTCGCTCAGCCAGGTGAGACAGCAGCAGGGCAGAGTATGATGGAGTCACCTCGCTCAGCCAGGTGAGACAGCAGCAGGGGAGAGTAGAGTCACCTCGCTCAGCCAGGTGAGACAGCAACAGGGGAGAGTATGACGGAGTCACCTCGCTCAGCCAGGTGAGACAGCAGCAGGGCAGAGTAGTCACCTCGCTCAGCCAGGTGAGAGAGCAGCAGGGGAGAGTATGACGGAGTCACCTCGCTCAGCCAGGTGAGACAGCAACAGGGCAGAGTATGATGGAGTCACCTCGCTCAGCCAGGTGAGACAGCAGCAGGGCAGAGTATGACGGAGTCACCTCGCTCAGCCAGGTGAGACAGCAGCAGGGCAGAGTATGATGGAGTCACCTCGCTCAGCCAGGTGAGACAGCAGCAGGGCAGAGTATGATGGAGTCACCTCGCTCAGCCAGGTGAGACAGCAGCAGGGCAGAGTATGATGGAGTCACCTCGTTCAGCCAGGTGAGACAGCAGCAGGGCAGAGTATGACGGAGTTACCTCGCTCAGCCAGGTGAGACAGCAGCAGGGCAGAGTATGACGGAGTCACCTCGCTCAGCCAGGTGAGACAGCAGCAGGGCAGAGTATGATAGAGTCACCTCGCTCAGCCAGGTGAGACAGCAGCAGGGCAGAGTAGAGTCACCTCGCTCAGCCAGGTGAGACAGCAGCAGGGCAGAGTATGATGGAGTCACCTCGCTCAGCCAGGTGAGACAGCAGCAGGGCAGAGTATGACGGAGTCACCTCGCTCAGCCAGGTGAGACAGCAGCAGGGCAGAGTAGAGTCACCTCGCTCAGCCAGGTGAGACAGCAGCAGGGCAGAGTATGACGGGGTCACCTCGCTCAGCCAGGTGAGACAGCAGCAGGGCAGAGTATGATGGAGTCACCTCGCTCAGCCAGGTGAGACAGCAGCAGGGCAGAGTAGAGTCACCTCGCTCAGCCAGGTGAGACAGCAGCAGGGCAGAGTATGATGGAGTCACCTCGCTCAGCCAGGTGAGACAGCAGCAGGGCAGAGTATGACGGAGTCACCTCGCTCAGCCAGGTGAGACAGCAGCAGGGCAGAGTAGTCACCTCGCTCAGCCAGGTGAGACAGCAGCAGGGCAGAGTATGATGGAGTCACCTCGCTCAGCCAGGTGAGACAGCAGCAGGGCAGAGTATGACGGAGTCACCTCGCTCAGCCAGGTGAGACAGCAGCAGGGCAGAGTATGACGGAGTCACCTCGCTCAGCCAGGTGAGACAGCAGCAGGGCAGAGTAGAGTCACCTCGCTCAGCCAGGTGAGACAGCAGCAGGGCAGAGTATGATGGAGTCACCTCGCTCAGCCAGGTGAGACAGCAGCAGGGCAGAGTATGACGGAGTCACCTCGCTCAGCCAGGTGAGACAGCAGCAGGGCAGAGTAGAGTCACCTCGCTCAGCCAGGTGAGACAGCAGCAGGGGAGAGTATGACGGAGTCACCTCGCTCAGCCAGGTAAGACAGCAGCAGGGCAGAGTATGATGGAGTCACCTCGCTCAGCCAGGTGAGACAGCAGCAGGGCAGAGTAGAGTCACCTCGCTCAGCCAGGTGAGACAGCAGCAGGGGAGAGTATGACGGAGTCACCTCGCTCAGCCAGGTGAGACAGCAGCAGGGCAGAGTATGATGGAGTCACCTCGCTCAGCCAGGTGAGACAGCAGCAGGGCAGAGTATGACGGGGTCACCTCGCTCAGCCAGGTGAGACAGCAGCAGGGCAGAGTATGATGGAGTCACCTCGCTCAGCCAGGTGAGACAGCAGCAGGGCAGAGTAGAGTCACCTCGCTCAGCCAGGTGAGACAGCAGCAGGGCAGAGTATGATGGAGTCACCTCGCTCAGCCAGGTGAGACAGCAGCAGGGCAGAGTATGACGGAGTCACCTCGCTCAGCCAGGTGAGACAGCAGCAGGGCAGAGTAGAGTCACCTCGCTCAGCCAGGTGAGACAGCAGCAGGGCAGAGTATGATGGAGTCACCTCGCTCAGCCAGGTGAGACAGCAGCAGGGCAGAGTAGAGTCACCTCGCTGAGCCAGGTGAGACAGCAGCAGGGCAGAGTAGGATGGAGTCACCTCGCCCAGCCAGGTGAGACAGCAGCAGGGCAGAGTAGAGTCACCTCGCTGAGCCAGGTGAGACAGCAGCAGGGCAGAGTATGATGGAGTCACCTCGCTCAGCCAGGTGAGACAGCAGCAGGGCAGAGTATGATGGAGTCACCTCGCTCAGCCAGGTGAGACAGCAGCAGGGCAGAGTATGATGGAGTCACCTCGCTCAGCCAGGTGAGACAGCAGCAGGGCAGAGTATGATGGAGTCACCTCGCTCAGCCAGGTGAGACAGCAGCAGGGCAGAGTATGATGGAGTCACCTCGCTCAGCCAGGTGAGACAGCAGCAGGGCAGAGTATGATGGAGTCACCTCGCTCAGCCAGGTGAGACAGTAGCAGGACAGAGTAGAGTCACCTCGCTCAGCCAGGTGAGACAGCAGCAGGACAGAGTAGAGTCACCTCGCTCAGCCAGGTGAGACAGCAGCAGGGCAGAGTATGACGGAGTCACCTCGCTCAGCCAGGTGAGACAGTAGCAGGACAGAGTAGTCACCTCGCTCAGCCAGGTGAGACAGCAGCAGGGCAGAGTATGATGGAGTCACCTCGCTCAGCCAGGTGAGACAGCAGCAGGGCAGAGTATGATGGAGTCACCTCGCTCAGCCAGGTGAGACAGCAGCAGGGCAGAGTAAAGTCACCTCGCTCAGCCAGGTGAGACAGCAGCAGGGCAGAGTATGATGGAGTCACCTCGCTCAGCCAGGTGAGACAGCAGCAGGGCAGAGTATGACGGAGTCACCTCGCTCAGCCAGGTGAGACAGCAGCAGGGCAGAGTATGATGGAGTCACCTCGCTCAGCCAGGTGAGACAGCAGCAGGGCAGAGTAGAGTCACCTCGCTCAGCCAGGTGAGACAGCAGCAGGGCAGAGTAGAGTCACCTCGCTCAGCCAGGTGAGACAGCAGCAGGGCAGAGTATGATGGAGTCACCTCGCTCAGCCAGGTGAGACAGCAGCAGGGCAGAGTATGACGGAGTCACCTCGCTCAGCCAGGTGAGACAGCAGCAGGGCAGAGTATGATGGAGTCACCTCGCTCAGCCAGGTGAGACAACAGCAGTACAGAGTATGATGGAGTCACCTCGCTCAGCCAGGTGAGACAGCAGCAGGGCAGAGTATGACGGAGTCACCTCGCTCAGCCAGGTGAGACAGCAGCAGGACAGAGTATGATGGAGTCCCCTCGCTCAGCCAGGTGAGACAGCAGCAGTACCGAGTATGATGGAGTCACCTCGCTCAGCCAGGTGAGACAGCAGCAGGGCAGAGTATGACGGAGTCACCTCGCTCAGCCAGGTGAGACAGCAGCAGGGCAGAGTATGATGGAGTCACCTCGCTCAGCCAGGTGAGACAGCAGCAGGGCAGAGTAGAGTCACCTCGCTCAGCCAGGTGAGACAGCAGCAGGGCAGAGTATGATGGAGTCACCTCGCTCAGCCAGGTGAGACAGCAGCAGGGCAGAGTAGAGTCACCTCGCTCAGCCAGGTGAGACAGCAGCAGGGCAGAGTATGACGGAGTCACCTCGCTCAGCCAGGTGAGACAGCAGCAGGGCAGAGTAGAGTCACCTCGCTCAGCCAGGTGAGACAGCAGCAGGGGAGAGTATGACGGAGTTACCTCGCTCAGCCAGGTGAGACAGCAGCAGTACAGAGTATGACGGAGTTACCTCGCTCAGCCAGGTGAGACAGCAGCAGGGCAGAGTATGACGCAGTTACCTCGCTCAGCCAGGTGAGACAGCAGCAGGGGAGGTTATGACGGAGTCACCTCGCTCAGCCAGGTGAGACAGCAGCAGGGCAGAGTATGATGGAGTCACCTCGCTCAGCCAGGTGAGACAGCAGCAGGGGAGAGTAGAGTCACTTCGCTCAGCCAGGTGAGACAGCAGCAGGGCAGAGTATGATGGAGTCACCTCGCTCAGCCAGGTGAGACAGCAGCAGGGCAGAGTAGAGTCACCTCGCTCAGCCAGGTGAGACAGCAGCAGGGGAGAGTATGACTGAGTCACCTCGCTCAGCCAGGTGAGACAGCAGCAGGGCAGAGTATGACGGAGTCACCTCGCTCAGCCAGGTGAGACAGCAGCAGGGCAGAGTATGATGGAGTCACCTCGCTCAGCCAGGTGAGACAGCAGCAGGGCAGAGTATGATGGAGTCACCTCGCTCAGCCAGGTGAGACAGCAGCATGGCAGAGTATGATGGAGTCACCTCGCTCAGCCAGGTGAGACAGCAGCAGGGCAGAGTATGATGGAGTCACCTCGCTCAGCCAGGTGAGACAGCAGCAGGGCAGAGTATGATGGAGTCACCTCGCTCAGCCAGGTGAGACAGCAGCAGGGCAGAGTATGATGGAGTCACCTCGCTCAGCCAGGTGAGACAGCAGCAGGGCAGAGTATGATGGAGTCACCTCGCTCAACCAGGTGAGACAGCAGCAGGGCAGAGTATGATGGAGTCACCTCGCTCAGCCAGGTGAGACAGCAGCAGGGCAGAGTATGACGGGGTCACCTCGCTCAGCCAGGTGAGACAGCAGCAGGGCAGAGTATGATGGAGTCACCTCGCTCAGCCAGGTGAGACAGCAGCAGGACGCGCAGCGAACACATCGACACTTATTGTGATGTACTTTGGGGAAATTGTGAATTTGATATGCGAAAAATAAATGTCAGGTGTTTTTCTGTCTAAAGGTTACAAGGAGGTCTGCAGTGTATTTGGGATTTTATCATATCGGTGGTGATATTACCGTTATTGTTTGTTCCATCTGGTGGCCATAGTCCGTGTCTTTGGCCACCAGTCTAACTCGGCTCCACATCTCGGAACTATTGGCCGTCAAATAGCCTCTGCAATGGCACGCACAAAAACCATCATCACGATCATCCCGGAACTATAGAAACCGTGCCTGGGGTGCCAGCTGGCAACAGGGGGCCGGGCGAGCGAGCGTCAGCTGTTCGGGAGGGGTGAGGGGCCCTTGTTATCTGTGTCTGCGTAGCTGGTGTTCCAATATCCTCCTGCCCTCCCCTCCCCTGGGGAGAGCGGGGGAGGTGATCCAATAACCTGGCGCCGCGCGACGGACGGCAACGATAGGTGATACTTGGAAACCTGACTAGAACGCATTGCTGCTAGGATATACTTGCTGGCAATGGGCAAGTATCTCCTAGCAGCGTCTGAGTGTTTTATGGATATTGTGAAGCAATTAATTATTAGTTTGATAATGTAATGTGATAGTGTATAAGTGGTTCATGCTTTATTTCATGAATTTATTCCCTATTTTTATAATGTTCATTCGTGTATTTGGCTTACAGGAACACGCGAGCTGGATCAGTAGCGACTAGCGACCCTCTGTCCGTACGAACATCACCTACTCGATAAGTTATGTATAACGCGCCTTATTCCGTAGATGTATGTATGTTGTCCCGAATCACATTCGGGTCCGCTATAACCGTGGTGGTGGTGGTGGTGGAACTATGGTGTTCATGCAGGGAGGGCCGCGGGTCCTCCTGCATGCACACCAATCACATCCTTGGGTACAATCTAACCTGTTGTTGTCGCGCCCTGAAGCCCCAAATCGCCACCACGCTAACTGTGCTCCGTCTCCCCTGCCGACAGCTGGGCCCGTCTTCGCCGTCTCCGCCGTCTCCTCTGTCTTCGCTACATCTCCTGCCGGACACGGAGATGACAGAGGTGGAGCTGGTGAAGGACTCTGCCGGCCTGGGCGTCACCATCGCCGGCTACGTCTGCGAGCGGGAGGAGCTCAGCGGCATCTTCATCAAGTCGGTGAACCCGGGCAGCGCCGCCGACCTCAGCGGCAGGATCGCCCTCAATGATCAGATCATCGAGGTCAGTTCGGGGTGTCATCAATGATCAGATCATCGAGGTCAGTACCGGGGCGGGCGGTATGGGCAGATGCGGAACATCATTCTGTTACTGATCAGATCATGGAGGGCAGCCACGGTGTCGGCGCGCACAAATTGGCGAAATTTCATACTGCGACAGAAACTTTTGGGGTTGAAAGTTTTACACCTTTTTGAGTGTGGCTCTTTTGTAACCCTTTTATGATTGTCACACTCGCGTGTCTAATTACTGATGACACCGTCATTTCGGTAGCTCTGTTGGGTTAGCGTCCCTTCACCACAGTTACGACACACCGAGGCCACAATAACCTCATCACCGCCATACCGTCCCTTCACAGTTACGACACACCGAGGCTACAATAACCTCATCAGTTACGACACACCGAGGCCACAATAACCTCATCAGTTACGACACACCGAGGCCACAATAACCTCATCAGTTACGACACACCGAGGCCACAGTAACCTCATCAGTTACGACACACCGAGGCCACAATAACCTAATCAGTTACGACACACTGAGGCCACAATAACCTCATCAGTTACGACACACCGAGGCCACAGTAACCTCATCAGTTACGACACACCGAGGCCACAGTAACCTCATCACCACCATAACGCTGATCATATGTCCATCATTGGCCGGCTTCAAAGTACGCTGACGTCACGCCGTCATTGCCTGTTGTTGTTAGGTTAGGTCGACCATTGCCGGAAACCCGGTGTCTACATGTATAACTGCTCAGTGTGCAGCAATCTTCGCTCTTCCCGGTCCCAGACATGCGACACCTGAGCTGTGTATGACCCGTAACTGGGTAATTAGTTTCACATCAGCGTCGCTTAAATGTCAATCCCGCGGTGACCAGCAACTCAAACACTGACGTCAAGGCAGCACGCTACACTGGCTCTCCGTTTGGACACCACGCGCCGCCACCGTCGCTCCAGCGGTCCCTGCAGCCGGTGAGCGGCTCCGGCCGCCGCCGCCGCGTCTGAATAATACATAGGCCGTGTGTGTCGGGCGTCGCTCCTAGCGGCAATGACGCCTGACGCGCGCGCACTGTGAACACATGATTACCGCCCTGACCGTCCGACTGCGGACAGACGGGACAGACGGGACAGACGGGACAGACGGGACAGACGGGACAGACGGGACAGACGGGACAGACGGGACAGACGGGACAGACGGGACAGACGGGACAGACGGGACAGACGGGACAGACGGGACAGACGGGACAGACGGGACAGACGGGACAGACGGGACAGACGGGACAGACGGGACAGACGGGACAGACGGGACAGACGGGACAGACGGGACAGACGGGACAGACGGGACAGACGGGACAGACGGACAGACGGGACAGACGGGACAGACGGGACAGACGGGACAGACGGGACAGACGGGACAGACGGGACAGACGGGACAGACGGGACAGACGGGACAGACGGGACAGACGGGACAGACGGGACAGACGGGACAGACGGGACAGACGGGACAGACGGGACAGACGGGACAGACGGGACAGACGGGACAGACGGGACAGACGGGACAGGGACAGACGGGACAGACGGGACAGACGGGACAGACGGGACAGACGGGACAGACGGGACAGACGGGACAGACGGGACAGACGGGACTCTACAGCGGAGGTGGGCGTGGTTTGAAACAGAGAGGCCAGAGGGAGGGGTGAGGGACGGGGGGGGAAGCTGGACAGAACGCGAGCTGCTAACTGGTGAATCAGTGACTCCCGAGTGTCGCAAGGTGCCACACTTCCATTTCTTTTCTGTATAATTGTATTCTACAATCCAAAATAGACAGTGACAAATTATAACTCTGGACTCACAGCTACAATGTTCGTACCACTATCACATCCGTTCAATCTGCGGGTGGATATGCAGCTTCTAATCTGTGATGATCGTACACCTCTAATGCGAAGTGTGCATCTCTCCAAGTGACACCCCTGTCCGCTCCGCTCTGCAGGTGGACGGCACTCCACTGCAGGGCTACTCAAACCACGAGGCCGTGGAGCTCCTGAAGAACACCGGTCAGGTGGTACGTCTGAAGCTGGCCCGCTACGTCTCCGGACCAAAGTACGACCAGCTGAAGCAGGCGATCGCCCGCTCAGAGATAGCCTCCCCCGGCGGCCCGGCGGCGGCGGCGGCGGCGGCGGCGGGTCCGGCGGCGGGTCCGCCCGAGCCGCCCGCCCGACCCTCCCTGCACGGCAGACAGGTACGCAGCACGCCGCTCGGAGCGGTACAGTGGGTACGAAGCAGCGCACAGGGTACCGGGGGTCAGCAGGAATGGTACCACGGCGCGGAGTAGGTGTTGGCATTGAATATGTGTTGAGACTATTGTCATTGGCGGTAATAGGATCACGGTTGAGTGTATCCAGGCCGGAACACAACCTGAGTCGGATCCCTCATATGGTGGTATCACGTGGGATATTATAGTCGATAATATCCATGATTCATGGGACGGATCGAAGGTACCGAGACTGGCAGCGTCACCAGCTGTTACACCGATCTGTCCTGCTCCCCGCGCAGCCCTCTGTCGCCTCCTGCTGCCGTCGGTCCGTGTCTCTGTCTGTTGTCTGTGTGACCGTCCGTGCGTCTGACCACGTCTGTCACGCCAGGCGTCCTGGTCTCCGGCGACGGACGGCGCCGCGGTGTCTGCTGCCAACACCGCCGTCAGCTATCACTCCTCGCCCGAACACGACCGATGGGACGCCGGCAACATGCAGGTGTGCACGGACAGAGGCAGAGCTGCTGCTGCTGATCAGAGACGGGCGGGGCATGAGGGAAGGAAACGCAGACACGGGTCTTAACGCAGTCAAGGCAGTGGATTTGGATACATTTCCGAGCATAATGCAGTCATGTTCGTGGCTGAGTAATGAGTATGGGCATGGGCATGGGTGCGTCAGGGCATGGTATGTATGGGTATGGCCTATCACTGTGGTATGGGCGCCACACAACCCTGTAGTTCCGGCGCTTCGTATTGCCTACGGCCGCCTTGTCGCCTTGTATGTGGCTCGTCGATGTACAGAGGTGTGCCTTTTCTTGTACCGGAGTTGGTACGTTAACCGAGTGTTAAGATCATGGTTAATCGGCGGGCGTCTGTGATTTGTTAGACCGGCAATATTAACCCGGAGGCTATACTGTCGCTTGTGGTGCCGCCGGTACTGACGGTCATGTCGACCGACTGCTGACCGTGCCGCTCTCCCCTGCTGACAGTGGATTGACGCGGAGACCAGCGGCGGCGGCGGCGGGGTCTCTCCTAGCCTGGAGACCAGCTACGGAGCCCTCTTAGCCGACCACTACCGCGGTCTCGTCGCTCCCGAGGTCGAGGAGGCCATACAGAGACAGTGGACTGATCTGCTCGGCGACGGATACGATATTGTGGTGAGCTCAGCTGCTCAGCTGCTGCCGGCACGCAGATTACCGTGTTGTGGCAGGTGGGGCGCAGATGTCTCGTTAAGATAGTCTTTCCTCCGATTCTAACCGACTCTCTGCCCTGTGCCCGTCTCTCCCTGACCCTCCCCGCCCCCTGCGTGCCGTCAGGTGGCGCAGATCAGTAAGTTCCAGCCGGGCGGCGGCCTGGGCGTCAGTCTGGAGGGCACGGTGGACGTGGAGGACGGACGGGAGGTGCGGCCCCGACACTACATCCGCTCCATCCTGGCCGACGGCCCGGTCGGTCTGAACGGCCGGCTACAGAGCGGAGATGAGCTGCTTGAGGTATGTGCAGTCTGAGTAGAGCTGTCATTCGAGGTGGTATATGTTCGCCCCCGGTGCATCAATGGATATATATATATATAT
>JAXIVJ010006853.1:0-64224 GCA_036785665.1 Chirona hameri
ACACTCACAGGTTTTCGTTCATGCAAGGCATTTGAAAAGCAAACTTGGGAAATATGATTCTCGAGCGAAATTAGAAGCGAAGAGCGAAATCACACAGTTAACAATATATCGGCGTATTATAACGTTACCAGGACGGAATATTATCACAATCTGAGACACGTCATTGGATCGTTGTTCTACGTCTGTCAGGTGTGTATAACTGCAAATTTGGGTAATGGTCGGTGTTGTCATCTGGACTCTGTGTGCGAAATCTTCGCTGTATCCTCCACACCACGAGTTCTCCTGTTGCCTGTTCTTCTGACCGTTTAAAATAATTTCGTAGTCTCTGATGTAGATTGCTTCGATGATTTATATTTGCGTGTTTCTATGTATATCTATGTAGTTATATGGTCGTGAGAGTGAAAGAGCTTTGTGTTTCCCTAGATCTTGACGTGTTACTGGTGTGTTGCGCGTCTCTCTCAGGCATGTATCAGTGTTCCTCCCGACATCACTGCTCCCACCTAACCTACCCCTCTGGAAACTCACCTCTACATCAGGCGCGTGGTCGGATGGTGCGGGCGCCGACCCCTCCCCCAGTCCCAGCCCGAGGAGCAGCAGCAGCAGCGGCGACAGCCCCCGTGTGGCCCCCATCCTGTACTGTGAGGCCGGCGCGGTGAGCGGGGCTGCAGACGGCGTCGGCAGACCAGCCCAGACCCCGGCTCGCCGCACCCATACCAGACCAGACCCGGCTCGCCGCGCCCAGACACAGCAGCTCACCCAGTGTATACAGGCGCCGGAGGACTGGTGTTGACGTGATGTCAGGACCCGGTCATCGGTGTCGGATCCTCTGATGATCAAATGCCAACCCCGGGATGATGCGCACGCCGATACCGCGCATTGGACGGTGATCGTGGATAATTTGTCGTTAAAGGAAATAGTTCACCTTCGGAATTTTTTTCAGAACACGATTTTATTGTATTTTTGAATACAGTTTCTTTTTTTCTTTTAAAAAATGGTCCTACATCGCACCAATTCAGGACAGAAAGTGGTAAATTATTGATTTGATGGTGTGCGTTATTGGTCTGCGCCTGCTCCATGGCAGTGCTGGCACTTTCAGACGGTACGGTACATCATATATGCGCAGTATTCCTTCGCCAAAAAGTCAAATATCTTCGTCTGGAGTCTTTTCAGCCAAGAAAAGTTCCAGATAAGGATTTCTCAACACGGGCTACAAAACTGCTATTTCAGTTCAAAACCCATGTTGAAGGTGAACTATTTCCTTTAATGATGAACTGAACTATTAGGCCAGCTCATTTATTGAGTCGAATGAAATACTATGGTTATGTTTGCGCCGATAATTCAAATTACTAAGTTGTTGACGTTCATACTTGCCAGTATCAACGTATTCGAGCCGAATTACATGTTTTTAACGGGGCCAGCGCAGTTAATGCCGGGATAGTAGAAACTGTGCGGCCAGTCCTAAGCACGACCGCTCAATATGTCGCAGAGTTGCGGTACCGCCGCGTTGTTTATTGGAAAGTTGAACAGTCTCACAGTTGTTACATCCATATAGCATGTTGCCAGCATGCCGCTGATCATTAGTTTGATCAGTTTGGTAATCCAGGGACATTTTAAGTCAAGTGTTGACTGCGCCGGCGTTGATCATTAGTTTGATCAGTTTGGTGATCCAGGGACATTTTAAGTCAAGTGTTGGCGCTTCGCCGGCGATACCTCATCCCCTAAATATGTTGGGTATAATATCCTGCGTTTTGTTCTCTTCTTTCGTTAGCCTTCATCCATACATTTCATTTCCATTCATTTCTCTGTGCGCCTTTCTGGTCTAGTGCTATTGATAGTCGGGTCAAAAAACCGCTCGAGATGGCTCATTCTGACAGCTGACCTTAGTTGTGACCCGGGTCAAGAGATGTCGCTAGCGTGACCAGAGTGATGAGTGTGAAAATAGTTCCGCTCGATATGTAGTTCCGCTCGATGTGTCTTGCTATATATAGGTAAATGCCGAAAATGTACGCGATATAACGAATTATCTGTTTTGTTGTGATACAATATCAATAAGTTCGCTTAATTTGTGAACCGACTGCCTACGTGGAGCGACATTGTTGCGATGCTCGCGGGCATAGGGAAGGCCGCGCCGGCCAGTGACCGAGGCGCGCCGCCATTTGACGCTCGGCTGTGCAACGTGACTGTGTGTGGGCTGACTCGATGCAGCAATGGTGAGTGGATGGCCTGCGATTCATTAATGGCTTTTAATTATAGTTGCATCTTAAATGTGAACAGAGTTATACCTAGGGGTGCTTTAATATTTGGCTAATTTGTTTGCTATTGAATGACTAATGTATTTTGACGGAATGTTTCGCGATGATTTACATAAATGCCTGTTGATAAAACATAATAGTTTGATTAGTCTTATACAAAGTAAGAGCAAGTCGCAAAAGTGATGCGATAACCACCGCTTGTTTGTAGGTCTAATCGACTGACGGTTTAAGTGAGGCTGGTTCGCTACGTGCCTCTGGACGCCAGAGCCGCAATAGGAAGCCGAGGAGGCACAACTTGCCGGTACGTTGTGCTATTTTATTACGGTGATTTAACTGGTGATTTAACTCTTGTATTATTATTCTCTTATAGCGTTGCGGTCGAGCGAAACATTGTCGCGCTGATGTTTGTAGAAGGCGATGAATTTGTCTGCTCGTTTATATCGATGCAATGTTGATGCTGCTGCCAGCTTGGCTTGAGAAAGGTGCACGGAACTTGTGTTATGTCTCGCCCTTTGTTATTGTACGCCTTTGGCTTCGTATGTTCTGTTCTGATTACGTTCTGTTTGTTTATCTGGTTACGTTCCGTTTGATTCTGCTCTGTTTATTCATGTACCGTTATGTTCCGCAGTAACAACCACCAGTGACCGGACCAGCGACTCTGTGACTGGCCAACTCAGATTGAATACACGTGGTCCGTTAAGGCTCCTGCCTCTGATTGGGGTGGCGCGGCTACATCACGTATAAAACGTTTGGCATCAAATGTCTACGTCGGATACCTTATGCTCCCGACAGCCCCCCCCCCCCCCCCTCCCTGTGCGTAACCCGGGACTGGTCAGCTGCGTCCCGCTCATTCCCAGACATTCTTCGAACACAATATATATTGCCGCTATGCAAATGCTTTTAGTATCTAGACCGGCTGGATGCAACGCTTTCCGGAGATGAGATTACCACCGGATATTTTACCAGAGAAAACCACGTTTAACTGGCTAATGATAATTAACTTAACGATGAAAACAATTGATTATTCCCTCCTAGCTGGGTATCACAAGCTTGCCATTCAAAAACATTATTTCAAATTGTTTGTTTAGTGTTTGATTGTTTTTTTCATTGAGTGTTTGATTGTGTTTGAGTAGCGCGGCGGCTGTGGTCAGTTTGCGCTCAGACTTTCAAATTGTGCTTTCGACGTGGAAGAAACTCGCTGCCAACTTCAATTATAATACCAATGACATTGTCAATCCCCAAAATGACAGGTTTGCATACATGTGTATTCAGAGCCTACAAACAACTAGCACACACCACAATCAGTCCTCTCAAAACGGTATGCAACTGAGGGCATTCTCAGTTTGAGGTTCCTCCGTTCCACCTATTCTACCGAGGACCTCTGTAAAAACACAGCCGAACTGGTGTGTGTCTTGCGCGACACACTGCTCCAGAGATTGCATTCCCACCATGTCGCTTCACACTGCGGGCGACTTCAAAACCAGACACTTTGGACACAGACACAAAACCAGACGTGCTGGCCCCAGCTGGCGGCGGACATGAAGGCTCCTGATTACACGCATACTGGAATGTGGCACGTAGCGCCACCACCATCACGACCCTGTGAAGACAGACTGAAACCCGAGTCGTCTGAGACCATTCATCAGTACATCCAAACCAGCAGCATCACCCCCACCCAGGCGGACAGCCCTCAGGCACGCCCCGCGGGACCGTGAGCACCCGTGTGACGCGTCAGGTCTGGGGGAGGGAGCGGGGACCGTGAGGACGTGTCAGGTCTGGGGGAGGGACCGTGAGGACTCGTGTGACGCGGTCAGGTCTGGGTGAGGGAGGGGAGAGGGAGGGAGCAGGGACCGTGAGGACGCGTCAGGTCTGGGGGAGGGACCGTGAGGACCCGTGTGACGCGTCAGGTCTGGGTGAGGGAGGGGAGAGGGAGGGAGCGGGGACCGTGAGGACGCGTCAGGTCTGGGGGAGGGAGGGGGACCGGGAGGACCCGTGTGACTAGTCAGGTCTGGGGGAGGGGGGACCCGGACTGACGGTTCAGGCGGAGATGCTGGTGGGATTGTTGACCGTCTGGCCGCGGTAGTTGAAATGTTTGCGCAGTCTGACGATGCAGTTGTGCACCTTGGTGGCCGTGCCCAGTCGAAGCTTCATCAGCGAACAGAGGTCGTCCCGTGTCAGCAGCAGCAGCGCTTCGCCGTCAATCTCCTGCGGGAAGGAGCGTCAGCACACGGTCAGATACCACAGACACAGATACAACAGAGGCTGTCTGTCGCGCGAGCAGTATTAGCGGAGCAAATACTGCCGAGCAGATACTCTCAAACTAGCATCCCCCACCACACCCACGGCCCACCAGTCGCCCCAACGTCCCTCTTGTCCCCTGCTAACACGGCCGCGTCCCACCGAACCCACCTCCTCGGCGAAGGTCTGCAGCGGCGCGTGGTCGGCGCCTGCCGCGCTGAACTGCCGCAGGAACTGGATCACGGTGTCGGCGCTCCACAGGTGAACGGCTCGGTTCTCCGCCAGAAAGCGGTCCACGCACCGCAGCCGCTCACAGCGCGGCCACACCGCACGTCGGTCTGCGAGGGGAGGGGACACAGCACGTCGGTCTGCGAGGGGAGGGGAGCGGTGAGGCCGAGCGGCAACGCTGAACGTACAGGCAACCTGGAGGTGGAGACTATCATTGGTATGCTCTTGAATCGAACTGGTATACGAGTACAGTATCTCTTGAATGCAGGCTATGCAAAATGACGAGCAAGGAAGTTGCCCATCGACAAACTGCACAAGCACTTGCAAATTTACACTGCTCCAAAACTAGATATAAAGGGCGCAACAGGAGCCACCATTTGAGTAGTCCTCGTCCACTGATCTCGGTCACGAGCGAGCGACATCCGTTTCGTACCGTCCTTGAACATCTCCTTGTCGAAGACGACCGAGGTGACCTCGCTGGCGATGCTGCTGATGTCCCTGGACAGGGTAATGCTCTTCCTGACGCCGCTGGACGTTACCGCAGGAGCCGGGGCCGGGGCCGGAGCAGGGGCCGGAGCAGGAGCCGGAGGAGGCGCCGGCACGGGCCGCTCCAGACTGCGAAACACAGACAGACCGGTCACAGGTCAAATGATGCGTTCCACGCAGCTAGTGTTGAGACATAGGTCAGGACGCTTGAGCTGTTCAATCAGACCCAAATCCGAATCACTCCAAAGATTCGCATCACTCACAAAAATTTCAGCTGTTAAACAGTTACTCACTTTGGTCCACAACTAGACACACACACACACACACACACACACACACACACACACACACACACACACACACACACACACACACACACACACACGCGCGCGCACGCGCACGCGCACGCGCACGCGCACGCGCACGTACGCACGTACGCACGTACGCACGTACGTTACCAAAGCTTATCCACCAAAAACTCTATGAAATACTTCTCACGAATTTCCCTTCATTATATGAATTTCCCTATTTCCGACAATCGCCCCGGGACGGCTCGGACCGGTGCGCCATCGTCCAGCCTCACCTCTTGAGATCGTCCTCCTCAGCCAGTCCGGAGCCGCGTCTGTCCGGTGTCGGTGACCTCTGGCCGCGGTACGGACATTCGTCGGTGGTGTCGTGGCGCCGGTAGCGGGGCCCGGCGGCGTGGCCGAGCCCAGCACAGCCTGCGGTGCGGCAGCCGGGCGCCGCCTGCCGCCGCGTTACCGGCGGTGTGAGCGGGTGGCCGGTGAGGCGACACCAGCCGGGCGCGTGCAGCGCGCCGCCGTCCAGCGGCAGCCACTGGTCCTGGGCGCCGCGCCAGCCGTCCGGCCGCAGACGCACCAGGCCGTGACGGCTCACCTCCAGCACGTGCATCACGCGCATCAACGCCGGCACCTGTGTGGAGCGTGAGGTGAGCAGTCTGGCATACATGACACGAGGGCAGGGAACTGTGGATATATGACGAGGGCGCGGATTATAGTGCAGCACATACGCTTGCGGCAGCGTAGGTGTGTTAACGTTCGCTCAACAACCCAGCCGGGTGCACACTGCACACCACTCCAAGTTCTGACCATTTATTTACATTGTAACCTTTTCATTCTACATCCAATCTTTTCCAGCCCTCCTTGAAGAGTCGCCCCGCCCCGGTGATACCAAACGTATTTGACCCATGCTTCCAGAGGGCACAAATGGGGGCCCTGCACAGCACCCAACACATACCCTGATGTCGACCGCTTCCACGCGCATGGCCGGCTGCAGCGTAACGGGAACACGGGTCCGGAACAGGCGGGCCGGCACGGGCAGCGAGCGCGTGCGCACCAGATGAGTCTGCCACCGGAACGGCTCCTCGCCCCAGTCTGACGGGCAGGTACAGACACAGTCGGTCATCCGGGAGGTACCACGCCGGAGAGATGAAGCACGACAACGCTGTCACTATGGCTCTGGGATTAAACAGTGCATGTCCCAGTACTGAGTATGTGAGCACAAGGGTGATGTTAACAATCACAAATGACATGGCGAAAGGATGGCTGAACTGGATGCCTATCAAATAACATCCCCCTACTCATCGCTGATATGTAATTAACATAGTAATTAAATCATCGAAATCCCTAGCCTGAGCAGTTATGCTAAACCATTAGTACACAACACATCCCGTATGCCAGTTTAAGCCGTATACATTCAGACACTCAATACTCGGCCATGTCAAGCCTCCTCCCACCCCTGGTCGCCGGTCGGCTGCCACTCACTGTCAGGTGGCAGTACTGGCACGCCATTCCTCCCACCCCTGGTCGCCGGCCGGCCGCCACTCACTGTCAGGTGGCAGTACTGGCACGCCATTCCTCCCACCCCTGGTCGCCGGCCGGCCGCCACTCACTGTCAGGTGGCAGTACTGGCACGCCATTCCTCCCACCCCTGGTCGCCGGTCGGCCGCCACTCACTGTCGGGTGGCAGTACTGGCACGCCATTCCTCCCACCCCTGGTCGCCGGCCGGCCGCCACTCACTGTCAGGTGGCAGTACGGGCACGCCATTCTCCTCTGCCCAGGTCACGGGCCGCAGCCGCGGGCAGCTTAGGTCCGCCCAGTAGCCGGGCGACCCTCCGGCCGCGCCATCAAACATCACCAGCACGCGGTCGGCGCGCACCTGCGCCACGCTCGCCGGCCGGATGTGCCGCGGGTGCACCGGGTCCGCCGCCTCCAGCCGCTGGCCCACGCGTAGCTCCGTCTCCACCTGGCGGCGGCGCGTACAGTTGTGGTGACCGCTGCCGGCCACAGATGGCGCAGCGATCGTGCAATGACCGGCGAACGAAGGTTTGTCATCGGTGCATGAGTCATACCATGCGACAGCGTGCACGAGCCACGATGCATTATGTTGAGAGAAAAAAATCCAACCAGCTAGCCTCAAGGCGTTACAAGAAACATGTACCATTGGGTTTGTTCCCGTGGCTCCTTCAAAAAGATGAGATTAACTTAGAGGAGGTTGGAGGTGCGCTGATTTGCGTCGCCACGGGAACAATTTCGGATGAGGTATCAGTTGTTTGCGAGCATGTCAAGTAGACAGTGCTGATGCATTGAAGACGAACACGGCGTCCAGATCCACAACAAATATGAGATACACAATTATGAACTTTGATACCCAATTTTACCCATGGGGAAAATGAGAAGAAAAAATATATTATTCGCACCACTTCAACTTCACATTCAGTCCTCACTTTCTTCATCTTATGTGTAACAACAAATCAGGCGTCCGAATTGCATATGAATGAACCGCGCCACTAATGTCTACCATATCCTCCTCCAGCCTTCTCCGAAAAAAACGCCTTTCATTTCGGAGGAGTTCGGAGGAGGTTTGAGGCGCGCTTGGAGGAGCTTAGGAGTTTGGATGAGCCACGGGAACGAACAGATTAATTTGGAGGAGCTTAGAGGAGGTTAGACGAGGCTAGATGAGCCGCTGGAACAGGCCCATTGCATGCCAACAAACTAGCCAAACAGCCCATAACCATGACCCTTGACCTTGACCTTGTCGTTAACCTTGACCTACCCTCTGGAAGGGCTTCTCCTGGTCGGCCACACAGGCGAAGGCGGCGTCGGGCGCGGCCGTGGCCCGCCGCTCCCGGAGGTAGTCCCGCCAGACGAAGGGCGCGTGGCGGCGGCCGGGTGGCAGCTGGAGACCGTTCTCGGCCGCTCGCAGCCGCTCCGTCCAGCCGCACGGGAAGATTTCGCGCGAGTCGCTCTCCACCCAGAAGTCGAACCGCACGCTGTAGCCATCAAAGTGCAGCCGCAGTCGCGTGCCTGGAGGTCGCAGACGGGGAGAGTGAACAGCGGTCAGGTGGCAAGGTGGTGACGGGATCGGACACCGGGTGACGAGATCGGACATCGGGTGACGAGATCAGACACCGGGTGACGAGATCGGACACCGGGTGACGAGATCGGACACCGGGTGACGAAATCGGACACCGGGTGACGAGATCGGACACCGGGTGACGGGATCGGACATCGGGTGACGAGATCAGACACCGGGTGACGAGATCGGACATCGGGCGACGGGATCGGACACCGGGTGACGAGATCGGACACCGGGTGACGAGATCGGACACCGGGTCCGGGATCGGACATCGGGTGACGGGATCGGACACCGGGTGACGGGATCGGACACCGGGTGACGAGATCAGACACCGGGTGACGAGATCGGACATCGGGTGACGGGATCGGACACCGGGTGACGAGATCGGACACCGGGTGACGGGATCGGACATCGGGTGACGGGATCGGACACCGGGTGACGGGATCGGACACCGGGTGACGAGATCAGACACCAGGTGACGGGATCGGACACCGGGTGACGAGATCGGACACCGGGTGACGAGATCGGACATCGGGTGACGGGATCGGACATCGGGTGACGGGATCGGACACCGGGCGACGGGATCGGACACCGGGCGACGAGATCGGACACCGGGTGACGAGATCGGACATCGGGTGACGAGATCAGACACCGGGCGACGGGATCGGACACCGGGTGACGAGATCAGACACCGGGTGACGAGATCGGACATCGGGTGACGGGATCGGACACCGGGTGACGGGATCGGACACCGGGTGACGGGATCGGACACCGGGTGACGGGATCGGACATCGGGTGACGGGATCGGACACCGGGTGACGGGATCGGACACCGGGTGACGGGATCGGACACCGGGTGACGAGATCGGACACCGGGTGACGGGATCGGACACCGGGTGACGGGATCGGACACCGGGTGACGAGATCGGACACCGGGTGACGAGATCAGACACCGGGTGACGGGATCGGACACCGGGTGACGAGATCGGACACCGGGTGACGAGATCAGACACCGGGTGACGAGATCAGACACCGGGCGACGGGATCGGACACCGGGTGACGGGATCAGACACCGGGTGACGGGCGGGTCCGTAGTGGCGGGGTTGGACGTAGGCCGAAACCAGACAGAACAATGATAGAAAGATATTGATATGGATGAGATAGTCAAACGTAAGGGTAAAACTTCAGTGACACATGTGTATTAAACGGTGTTAAGTATGTCCTGTCCTGACCTGTTCTGTTCCTGTCCTGACCTGTTCTGTTCCTGTCCTGACCTGTTCTGTTCCTGTCCTCACCTGTTCAGCACTCGTGTTATTGTGGAAGATATTAAGTCCACATAGTCACTGGCTACAGAGACAGAAACACAACGCAATCCGGTTATTAATCCCGAAAACATTACTTTCAGGATACAAAAGCAGCAAATAAGCTTAGCATTATCCACAACCTTCAGTATGACGGTTCTCACAAGCTTCTAACCGACTTATACAAGCTGTGTTTCTAATCGGAACAATTGTTTTACCTATCGCGACTCGATCAGCTATTTCCGGATCGTTCAGGTGCGATGTTCGTCCGCTCCTCCACCGTTCGTTCACTCACCGGTCACCTCAGCCACTGCACAGACACAGACGAGGGCCGGGTCGCGCGGGTCGACCGCCTCCAGCCGCTGCCCGGGCCTGAACAGCAGCATTGCCGGCGGCGGCTCGGTGGTGGCGGTCGGCTCCGGTGCCGCGCGGGCCGCCGGAACCATCCGGCCGAGCGTGTCCAGATAGCGCGACCAGGAGAAACTGCTCTCTCCGCCGTACACCAGACGCTGGTTGTCCTGGGGGTGCAGGGGTACAGGGACGGTGGCAGGTCGGCCGACTCAGGGCCTGCAGGCGGGCGGCAGGCGACATATATTTGCCGATGTTTGTCAAGGAATCTGAAGTTTGTGATTGCAAATGATTGTCAAGATCAATGTATATGTTCTGTTTTAGTCCATAGGATGCAAAAGTGCGGACATGTCAGACCGGAAAGAGTCAGCAACACCAGCAGTTAAACATAATGTCGATAATTAGCGCCTTATTCAGTTCAGACATACCTTCGGTGGCGCCACCTTCCTCACTAGCTCCTTCTTTAACTCTTTACATTTTTCCTCTTCGACATCAGCCAGTTTCCGCTTTTTCCGTTCCATGACTTCTATTCTCTTCTTTTTGATCGCCTCTCGCCCAGCACTGACGTCAAAACACACCTGCAAAGGACACTGACGTCAAAACACACCAGCACTCACGTCAAAACACACCTGCAAAGGGCACTGACGTCAAAACACACCAGCACTCACGTCAAAACACACCTGCAAAGGGCACTGACGTCAAAACACACCAGCACTCACGTCAAAACACACCTGCAAAGGGCACTGACGTCAAAACACACCTGCACTCATGTCAAAACACACCTGCACTCACGTCAAAACACACCTGCAAAGGGCCATAGGCTGACGCATCTACGAACGAAATACATGCCTTATGTTGCGAAGATCAGGATGATGTGCATACACCATAACTACAACAGCAAATCACGAGAAACAACACCGACAGGCGACTTCGACATATGTCAGTTCACGGGTGATAGAAGACATTGGAAGTACTGCAGTCCTCGAAAGCCTTCGATACATAAATACCTTCTGCTCATTCATTTAATACAATCAGCCCAAACAACCCAGGAAATCAAGGAGTGAGGATTGTTTCCGCAATTGTATGACACATCCGTCTATTTCGTCATTATGCCACCCACCTTGCTGCAGAAGGCCCCGTCACCGAAGAAGTCCGCCAGACAGCCGAAGCAGCCGCAGAAGGAGCAGCAGCAGATGGAGTCCGGTCGGCCGTCGGTGACGTTACCCCCGCCGCTGGACAGCGAGTCGTCAGAGGGCAAGGTCCGCCCCTGCACGAGCGCCTCGTGCGCCGCCCGGTCCACCAGCTCCACCAGACCGAACTCATTCAGGTACAGCTGCCGGCGAGAGGCGTGACGTCACAGGCACGGCGTGAGACGCTCAGCAGCGAACATCAAACGTATCGCAAACACTAATCTGCAAAATTACTATATTTTGGTACGAGCGTACACTTGATGTGGAAGGAGATATGTCAAATTTCACGACGAAAGCTTCTTTGATTTTTGAGCGATCGCGATTTTTTCTCAGGTTCAGGAGAATATTTGTCCCTTCATTCATTGGTATGATAAATAATATTTCACAAACGAGCACAGTAACTTTTGCTACCTGAACAACTGCTGCCGTAAGATGTTGAAAATTGTCTCTCAAAGTCGCATCATTTATGTGAATATAAAAATAATGATAACCACCTCGATCCACCACCTACCTCTGCCTCCTTCGTGTCCAGCTCCTCCCTCTTCCTCTTCTTCCTGGTGATGTCGGCGAATCCGGCAAAGCTCCAGCTGAGTCCGTCAATGGTGCACAGGTCCTCCACGAGGGCGGCCAGCGCCTTCGTGTCCGTGATGGGCTTCCGCTCGGGGCTGGGGGTATGCGAGGGCGGCCTGGGCGGCACTGCCGGCGGCGGGACGTCTAGAGGCGGCAGGGTTGGCGGTGGAGGCTCGGGCGGCGCCGGCACCGGCTCGGCGGCCCGCAGCAGCGGCCGCAGCACGTCCTTCCGCCGGCGCTGCCGCGCGCCGGGCCGCACCGTGTCCTCGCCGCCCGCCGTCGCCGTCGCCGCCGCCGCCGCCGCCGCTCCGTCAGCTGTGGTTGGCGGCTCGCTCGGATCGCCCTGGGATGAGCTGGATGTCTGGCTGGACTCGGGGTCGTCCGTGCCGGGCCGCTGCAGCACCCGCGCCAGCAGCGGCGTCTGGGCCGCGTTCCACACCTCCTTCACGACACCGCCACGCTCCATGTGTCGCACCAGGCCGTCGATCAGTCTGTCCGCCGAGCGGCGCGACTCGGCCGTCTCGTCCACACAGTCGAATATCGCGCTCACCGCCTGTTGCAGCGCCTGGTCGACGCTCGCGTTCGGTCGCTTCATCGCCGCACTCTCAGGCTGCTTCACCGCCGCCTGCTCCCGCCTCACACCACCACTCGGCTCCGCCGCCACTGAGACGGCCGCTGCGGACGGCAGCGGCTTGGCGGCCAGGTCCTTCCTGACGGCGGGCACGGCGGTCCGCTCTCCACGCTGAAACACCGGCAGGTCGTCCACGATGAGCATCTCGTCTTTGGCAGGCGGCGGCGGGCGGACCGAGTGCACCGGCAGGCCGATCGACTCGGCAGCTCGCTCGGCTCGGCAGCTCGCAGCTCGCACTCGCGGCTGGAGCACGCGCACGGCCGGCTGCCGATCCGCCCCGACCGCCACCGCCGCACCCGCAGCCGTCATGCCAGCCGGAGCAGGAGCGGTGGTCGCCGTCACACAGCCGTTGGCGATGCGCACATTGATGATTCTTCCAGGCGGAGGCAGACAGTCGGGAGAAAGCCTCCTCTCCGGCTTTGTGGCGCTTATAGTGGCGGGGGTGGTGGTGTGCTCCGCGGTAGTCACAGCAGCGGGTTTGGCGGCAGGTTTGAGGGTGGATTTGGCGGTGGGTTTGGACGCCGGTTGGGCGGAAGGCTTGGTAGTAGAATTGGCGGCTGACTTTGCCGTGGATTTATCGGTTGACTTGGTGGTGGTCTTATCGGAGGGCTTTGCCGGGAGGATGCGGCGAGGTGGCGCCGGTGTCGCAGCGGTAGTGGTGACCGTGGACACCATCGGCATCACGATGTTCGCACACGTCTGTAGAAGCACAGCCTGTGTCGCCGGGGCGACGATACTTCCCGTAGAGGTGACGGTGACGGTGCGCCCGGTGGAGAGGCTGGCATCCGCGGTGGCTAGGACGGCGTCAGAGACAGCGGTGGTGCCAGACGATCCACCGTCAGCAAAGGAAGATGCAATGCAGGTGGGGGTAGATGTGGGAGCGGCAGAGGAAGCGATTGTGGCCGCGTCTGTCGCTGAAGGGGCGAGGGCGGGAGTGGAGACGGCGGTGCCTGCCTCGCCCGTGTGCTGTTGCCGATAGAGCACTATCCGCTCCTTGCCTCCGACCATCACCACCTGAGCTCGTACACCGGACAGGGAGATCTTCTGTACCACAGTGGGTGGCGGCTGCGGCGGCTGCTGCGGCGGCGGTGGTGGCGGCGGCGGCGGCGGCGGCTGCTGCTGCTGCTGCTGCTGCTGCTGCTGCGGCGGCGGCGGTGGTGGCGGCGGCGGCGGTGGTGGTGGGTCCGCGGCGGAGGACGCTGGTGACCCGCCGCCACCTGCTGACCCGGGCGCCAGCCGGGGTAGCAGCCGTGTGGCCGGCACAGCGGAGCGGGACGCCAGCAGGCTCGGAGAGGCGACCTGTTGACCTCCCGGACGCGGCACCGCTCTGCCGACGCAGACGGTGGCGGAACAGTCACACACAGAACACAGTGGGACGCAGACGGTGGCGGAACAGTCACACACAGAACACAGTGGGACGCAGACGGTGACGGAGAGACATCACAGGCGGAACACAGTGATGCCACAGATACAACTACAGTCGAAAGCAGAACAGTCACACACGGAACACAGTGGGACGCAGACTAGACGGTGGCGAGAGGCATCACAGGCGGAACACAGTGATGCCACAGACACAACTACAGTCGAAAGCAGAACAGTCACACACAGAACACAGTGGGACGCAGACGGTGGCGAGAGGCATCACAGGCGGAACACAGTGATGCCACAGACACAACTACAGTCGTAAGCAGAACAGTCACACAGAACATAGTGAAGTACCTGCTCATTAGACTGTTGCAAAATAGACGAAGTTACTCACCCAAAGTTCTACCACTTGGATTATTGATCCATTGCTCTTCCTGAATCAAAACAGTTTTTGTTCAGCTCCAGCATCGTTAAAAATCAAAACCCTTATTTTTGTGGGCATTGGAACTGAGTGCCCTTCCCTCTGTTGTATTATGTTATCCGGGTAGCCCCCCAAAAACGCGCCGAGTTTCGAGGCTTACCAATTTTTGGGGGTAATAGATATGAAGTTGACACTTGGTACCCATACAAAACAATTAATTCTGCGTTAAGCAAAAAAGTTTCATATCAATCGGATATTTAGTTTCGATGTTATAAGACATTATCTAAACCCTTTAAAAAGCGGGGTTTTGACGTTTTTTTTATTTCCACGCGTGAACGATCGAACCACCTTCAGCCCGGACTACCGCCAACAAAAGCGACTTCCACTGTCCGATACTGGCGCGGATGAGCTCCACCGCCACTCCACATCCGCGCCAGTATCGGACAGTGGAAGTCGCGTTTGTTGGCGGTGGTCCGGACTGAAGGTGGTCCGATCGTTCACGAGTGGAAATACAAAAACGTCAAAAACCCGTTTTTTAAAGGTTGAGATAATGTCTTATAACATCGAAACTAAGTATCCGATTGGTATGTAACTTTTTTGCTTAAGCAGAATTAATTGTTTTGTATGCGTGCCGAGTGTCAACTTCATATCTATTACCAAAACAAATTGGTAAGCCTCGAAACTCGGCGCATTTTTGGGGGGGCTACCCGGATAACAGAATACAACAGAGGTTCCAATGCCAAAAAATAAGGGTTTTGATTTGTATCGATGCTAGAGCTGAAACAAAAACTGTTTTGAAATCAGGAAGAGCAATGGATTAATAATCCAAGTGGTAGAACTTTGGGTAAGTAACTTCGTCCATTTTGCAACAGTCCACTGATCATGCATCGTATTCCGAATTGAGAAAATAATGCAAACAAAGCTGAAAAGACCATTAACCCGCGCCGTGCCGGTGCTCGGCGCCACCTTCACCGTACCGGGGGGGGGGGGGGGGGGTTAGACACCCCCTCTAACTCGGAAAACTTAAAGGGCTAGAAAGACGCGGAAAAGGGCATTCGAAAGCTCTCGACAAGCATATTTGAAAGTACTTAAAATATTTTTTCCTCAAGTCAATATTGAGGTCACCAGAGGTCATCAAATGTCAAATTTTCCAGTTCTATGACTTCGCTCCAGAAACCCCCCAGATATCACAGGAACTATGATAGCTAGGAACAAACGGAAACAAAGCAATGGAAAGCTCTTGCAAAAAAATGAAATCGCCAAAGTGTCCTCAGATTTTAGCTCAGGTCAGCAGTTTAGGCTTCAGAGCTCATCAAATGTCAAAAAGGCTATTGTTTTACTACACAGTTGTTCACGAATAACTTTTTTTCCTAATGACGACAAGGCAATAATTTTGATACCATCATGTTTGTCTCGTCAAGGCGCTTCGATTCATATTAATGTTGACCAGGTTAGGTCAACTTAAAACAAAATTGACATCAGGTCAAGGTCAAGTGGTGACATAAGTAGGTGGTCATGTTGCATATGGGAAGACGTGCCTCAACGAGACAAACACATTGGTGTCGGTTTCACTTCTCTATCGTCATATTGTCGAGTTATTGACATAAAACTGTTGGTGACCACCTCGGATGACCTCGGCTGACCCTGTAGGGGTCACTGAACAAAAATGGCACCTAGGTCATCAATAATAGCCTATAACACGATCCAGAAGGAATTAGACTGATAGCTTGCGTATCCTTGGAATAGGAAGCATTTTAATATTTCCCCATTTACTTATAATGGGGAGGTCACGAAATTGACCCGACCTTAACTCGCTGATATACAAAATACAAGATAACCGAATTGTAGATATATATATATATGACCTTATGAAATCCTGTAAGTGTAAAACCGATCATCCAAAAACTGTGACTGTGGTACGACCACAAGTTTTTTGGAGGTGGGATGACCTGGTCTGGTGACCTGACCTGAGATGACCCGAGGTATTTTTTTAACATAGTGTGGGCAATTGATACCCGAACAGCTGTGCCAAACTACTTACTTTGATCCGACGACTATGACTTTCTTGCCTACATTTGTTGTGCTGGATGCTGCATCTGGTTTAGACTGAAACAAAGATGGCACGAATCTATCAGATGATAAAAAGAAGACATGTGAGTGTGACAGGGAATGTATTTGGACCCACCTTATAACATTGTAATTTGACATGAAGAGTGTTGGGTGCTCAAAATATCTTTCCTTTTGTTGAAATATTGTGCCCTATTTTGGACAAGCAAATATACAAATGCAAAATGAGGTAAAACTGTATTTTGTTTCGATATAAATATGACAGTTGGATCATGGCCCCTAGCATTATGCGTCAAGCTGTAACCACCGCAATCTATCAACTAAACATCCATGGAAGCGAGATAACACTTCCGCACATCTCCATACTCATTACGCAGAGCTGATGCCGTTACCTTTGGCTTGACGATGACGATCTTGGAGGGCGGCCGCCGACGGGGGGCCGCCGCTGGCTGGACGGCGTCCACCCGAGGCCTCGCTCCGATGGTTATCACCGGCAGGGGCCCGCCGGTCACCACCTCCACCGTGCCCGGCCCCACCGCGGGCAGCACAGACACCTGGCCCGGCACCACAGGCACTTTATTCGGCACCAGGGGCGCTTGGTTGGATGCCACTGACGTCTGCACAGCCATTGGCTCCACTATGAGAGGTCTAGTTAACATTGTCACCGGGTTGGCCACGGGGTTAGGCTTCGCGCCACCCGGCAGCGGGGCCGACAGCAGTTGATCCAGCAGCACAGACGCTGGCGCCCTCTGTTCCGCTCCCGACGCAGACGGTAGCGCCACCTGTTCCGACGCCGGAGTGGTTTGCTGGGACACTGTCGGAGCGGGGCCCGGGGTTGGCGCAGACCGACCCGGACCACCAGAGACCGGCGCCGGCTGGCTGGCAGCACTCTCCGCTAAATTACTGGCGCCAGCTGGAGTCGCCAACCGGTTAGTCTCAGTCGGCTCCAGCTGCAAACAAAAATAGTAACAGCTAACGTCAGGCTAACGGGCATGTTATTCAGTAGTGGAGGGTTACAGGTCACTGTTCAGCGCAATATCACATTACAACACAGACAAACCGTTACATGCTATGTCTGCCCAATGTTGCATTTAAAGTATGATGAAAAGATGCGCTACGGGCGGCCATTTGGATATGGTAGGCCATTCGACTGTATCGTTTTTGAACTGCAGCCTCGTTCTCTAACAAGTTGTAATAGATGAAGCCCTGGAGCTTGGACAATTGTACAAGCTCCAGGGCTTCATCTCTGCCACTGCAAGAGTAAGGGTTCACATAACATATTGACAATGAGTACGCACATTGACAATGAGTATGAGCCTTTGACCTTAAGCGACACAAGTTACACTACGATCTGTTTCTGTGACATTTCAAACAAACGACTGAATTTCAATCCGTTCTTTATTTTTATGTCCGAAACTTTAAATTAATGGATTTTAGGGAATCGCTTTAGGGACAGATTTTAATGTACGGACACTAGTCCCGAGTACCTAAAGGCATAATCACCCGATGAGGCAGCCGGTAAAAGTTGTACGTGCTCGGAAGTCTAAAGTTTGACCACGATCCACCCTGGCGTCATCCGGTCTGCTTGTGGTCGCTACCAACGCCCGCGTGACATCCCGGCAACACCATAAACAAAGCAGCCAGCGACCCGAGCCCAGCCTAGCCAGGGAAGGTAAGTTTTCAAACACTGCCAACTCAGGTACATATTGTGTCATGTGCTTGTCAAGTAGTATTTTTCGTCATGTTTTCCAAACTTTTCATTTCGCCGGCTTTTGGCAAAAGCCGTTCCAGACATCTGCTGCGTTATTATGAGTATCTTTTGACAAACAAAAAATATAGACATGGTGGCAGAGTTAGTACGTTGTACGTTTACGTAGTACATTTTACGTTGTTGAAGTAGGCATACAATTTAGCTAAAGTCTCGGGTATTGATCGCATAGGCCCGGAACGACTCGACTATGTGCCTCTGGCATTACACAGTCCGTGGTGTGCAGGCTCAAGACACCCCGTGTGTCCAGCGTACACAGTCAATGTTGAGTCAATGGGACCAGTGCACGCGGTCCCGGGCAGCGGCAGCACCTGCCACCCGCCGGCCACGTGACAGTGACCGGTCAAAGGTCACACGGTGCGCCGCGAAACACGTGACTGAGGCGTGACATCGCGGCTGACCTCAGTTCAAGATCATGACCGACATTTTAGTAACCAGTGTGTCATTCAAGCCACGGTTGTGTGAGGTTAAACCAACGGACTCAACTTATCCCATACTGCGGTGAATGGGCCCCGCTAACGATCGATGATCGCTGCCCGTACTCAGCTCGGATGCAAGCTTGGTGCATAAACTAGGCGTCCTGTTAGAGTCCAGAACGTAGCTATTTTAAGTATTTGTTATTTGCTATTATGCTATTTTATGTACTTCAAAAATGTCAGCCGAGTACGGATCGGTAGCGAAACCCGATCGTATTGGGATCTGACGGTTTGACCGCGTGACGGGTGTATGTTGAGTCCGTTAATTTAACCCATTCCAGGTCTGATTGAAGCTTATGCATATTAACTGAGGTGCGTTTGAATTGCTTTTGAAGGGCGATATAAACATTCTATGACGATCATCCGTTGATTTGGAAGACGTAATATCACCTGGACTCCAATGGCAATCAAATGCCAGCAGATTGGAAAGCCGAGGACATGAATAAATATGAGTACAGCCTGTTGGTAAGAGGTGCAAGCCGAATAAAATTCAAAATGCACCTGAGGTCGACCTACAACGACGATGTCAACATTGCACGGTATGACAGGGCCCCAGTATATTTGTGTCAATTGCAATATGACCTTCTTTCCACCAGCAGAGGACAAAATATCAGTTGAGCTGTGATAGCATGTATTATTGGTGGATTTAGACAAAGGGTAGGTTCAGCTGCTTTGCACTATAATCTGGCCCTTAACGCATCCTTGCAAACTATTTTGATGGATTTCTTAGAATACCTATATATAATAGAAAGAGCTGCACATTTTAACAGAAGACCAGTTTCTTGGAGAAATCATCCTACATGTCTATTGTTTTAATGGTAATTGAGCCTGGATTCTGGAAGCATGGAATGTTTTCAGTCTTAGTCTTTAATCGTTTTTTTAATGTATTTTACTGCAGGCAGCTTACAAGTAAGCAATGAGGTTTGAGCACAGCAATCTTACAGCTGATTGATATATTCCTAAACAAGCACATACAATTTATGTCCTCATATGTAGCAACCTATCTGAATTCACAAATTTGCCACTTAAAATTTTGGGTACTCTTAGAAGTAAACTCATAGCAAGTCAGAGGATTGCAAAGACCTAGCAAGCAAACATAAGCTTAGCTGATGCATGGTAGACTTACCTGCAAAGCCATTTGCATAGCCTGTAATACATCCATGTTTTCAGCCAGTCCAAGATTGTGGGAGCTCAGAAATGATAGGTCAGCCAGCTCCTTGTCCATATCCTGCAATGTGGTTTGCATAATCAATGTAAACACACAAAACAAACTTTGATGAATAAAACACACAAAGATTAGTATAAAGTAAAGCACAAAATTGCAGTACCTTCTTAACCTCAGCTGAATATATAAAAAGAAAGATGATGAAGGTAGACAAAATAATAAAGGCTACTCACTTGAATATCCTAGAGGCCTAGGGAGTATTTCCTTAGATGTATATACATATATATATATATATGTATCAATGATCTGAAAATAAAAATAAAAATCAGACAGAACTCCATAAGGTGTAACTGAATGGTAAAGCAAATTTGCATACATCTAAGAAGCTACAACAAATCAAATGCATTTCAAAGTAATGCTTAGGATGTAAATACCTATATGAAACAATGGTGCAATAAAGTGTGTGAAGGAGTATCAAGTTCGTTTTGTACCTCTATGTGCATTCAAGTTGAAATTTGATATCAATAGGTGTAAGGCTTCTCTAGAATTCTCCTGACACATGCACCATTGTACCAATACATTTGATTGTATGCTTGATTACCAAAATGATAGTCTGAAACCTGAGTACAGATAGTTGCAATATCAATCAATACCAATCAAGAAAATATTTCAAGCAGAATATTTGATGGGTTCTCAATAAAGTGATATGCTTATTACAATGACACCTAATTTTCTCATGATTATAATTGATTCTGTTGACGTGTGTTGCTTTTGGTCACTAAATATTATGACACCACAATATTATCCAGTCTTCAGATGTAAAAATGTGTGGTATCCATTGAGCAGTCAAGACAAATGAGTGTCAAGTTTTGTTTTGCCAGGTTTCAGTGCCAGCCTTGATGCCTTGATCAACTGTCTTAGACATTCTTTGGCATCACTGCATCATTAATCATTATACATACAATTTTCCCATATTTACATTTTCACATTGATCTTCCAACATATGATTAACATCAACATATTAAACCCACTCAATTGCCCAATATTGCAAATATACCTACTGGTTAGGTAACATGCTGAAAGTGCATGCATGTTATTGTTGAGATCAGTTTGAGTTCCCAATTAAATACATGAAAGGACACTTGACCATAACTCAAACTGAATATACCAACTAGGTGAATGACCAAAGTACAAGCTTCATTAGAATTCAACAAAACAGTATTTACAGCAACAACTTTTCCGCACACAAACCCCCCAAAAATCTAAACATTGAAAAAATGCGGTTCGATACCATTATGATCCGTCGCGGATCATAATCAGGGCGGACGCACGGTGACGGCGGCCGACTATTTACGATGTCAAGAAACGGTAGAAGACGGTGAAATGACCTACAAATAATTAATATATTCTTGAGACACTTGAAATGTACCATATTTCCACGAAATAACGGGTAACGCATTGACATTTTACCAATTTCCGCGCATCACCTCAGGCTTGCGAGTCAAACAACTGAAGAAGGCTGAGGTGAATTTTGGAAGAAGAAAATAACTAGTATGTTTCCAGACTTCTACTAAGTTGAAATATTTTGCATATCATATTGGTCAGTCCTAAACATCCTTTGAAATACAACAAAGTTCCATACATTTGTGAAATTCATAGAATTTAAAAACATTTGATAAAACAAAATAATAATAATAATACACACACATAAGCTTTCAAGAAAGAAGAACAATGAAAAACGATTTTGAAGTGATAGTATATTTTTCCTCCGATAAAACCTTCTAGCTTCACACACGGTAGATAGCGATGCCAGATAGGCGGGCCGAGTACGCTGTTGCTAGCATTCGATGCTATTCGTTATTATACTGATGGATAAAATGCAGTTTGTGTTGGTTTTTGATTCTGCTCGAGCTCGGCTGATGCGTAGCTCTTCCAATAAAATTTGATGTTCGATTTATTTGAAGCCCAAATGGTAAATACAAAGGGACCTGCCGACATCATGGCCGAGCTGAAACGGTCTCACGGTCTGGTCTAACTTATTATCTGAATGTCATTGATTGACAACATGAAAAGGTAGAAAAAGCTTTGCAACACGATGACCTGGACGAATATATCCACTTGAACGTGGCAAACATGATGCAGACAGACTTGTAAAATGGTGAATCAACGGGCTCGGCTTGTCCCCGTCTTGTGGTCAGCCGTCGGGTCCTGATACGATCGGGGTTCGCTGCCGGTGCGTGCTTCGACTGAGATGAAAGTTGGGTATATTCTGGACTTCAAAACATCCCGAAATTGTGTTAGGTTTATAATACCTATTTTTTTAATAGAACGTATTACGTGTACCCATGTAAATGTAACAGATAAGTTCTGGAGTCCAGAACATACCTTCGTGTACCGGACTTGCGTCTCGGCTGGGGCATCGATCTATCACGGATTTCAATTCAAGTATCATTGGAAAGCATCAGCAGCTATTTAGCATCACCAAAAGTCTTCCTGTGTTACTCAAGACAAAAACGTCATGTGCATGTTTTCTCGTTAATATATATTTTGATTTAGTAACCTGAAACTGTAATATAAGTATTCAAATTTGACTCGGAGGAAACATTTCTGGCGCACACCAGGCGCTTGCCCGTGCAAAAAAAAATACACGGGGTCCAACGCACGGTAGATACAATACGGGGTCCAACGGGGTTGTTGGTTCGTGATGTTTATCATTAGCTCTCATTTTGGTCATTTTTGGTTATGTTAGGTTATATTTCCCATGCGAGCGTGTTATTTGCTTTCATTCATTTATATTTGTCAGGATGAACTAAGGTCGAAAATACCAGCGAAAATATGGAGGCAAATGGTGGCACAGGACGGCTTCTTTACTGTGCAATAGCGGCTACGGTCCCGGCAGATCATATTGTTCGCTGCGTTCCGTTGTTCTTGTACCGAAACAACGGTATATCCCAACTTTCAATTTTACTTTTGTCCAAAGCGAGGATTGCTAATCCTGATCCTGGTTTGTTTTCATGAAGGTTCTAGAAATTCCCAATCCCATTTTCACCATTCGTAACTGCGTAATGTGTTACCATTTACTAAGATGTTTACCAAAAGCTAGCGATTTTTACTCGCGTCGGCAAAGCCACTAGGAAACTGAGTTTTGAAGTAGGTATTGAAAGACTTGATTTGGTCGAAACCGGGGGGGGGGGGGGGGGGGGTGATGGGGAGACGCGTTCTCACATTTTTTCGGACTTTTGTATCAGGCATTTGGGCGTTGCATGTAAAGAATCGCCATTGGAGGGCTGTCGTCTCTCCGGTTCACCATTTTTGGTAGGCGGCGACGCGGCTGGACGTCCCCCGGCATAGTGCCTATCTGGGCGTGGACAGATGGTTCGGAGGCAGTGGCGGATCTACGGTGGAGAAAATGGGCAATTGCCCCCCCCCCCCCAAACCGCCTGAAATCGGCGCAAAATTGACACATTTCCTTATATAGAAGACAATCTAAGCAACTTTTACTAAGGAATGTTAGCTTTAAATCAGCTATCAATGCATATTGCATAAGCAAGCGAAATCCGGTGAGTTTTCAGAATTATGTGAGACTTTTTAGATCCCCCCAAACTACCCGTTTTGGATCCGCCAATGTTCGGAGGAGGGTTGGGTGCTGAGTGGAGGAGCTCACCTACCTGCTGGGTCACCCGGCGCACACGGACGATCCCTTCATCATCTGTACCGACTTACAGGCGGCACTCGCCGTACTCAGGAGCGGCCCCGCGAAACAGCGAACGCTGTGTGGGAAGACAGCTGTCACGGACCACGGTTGTCCGCAGCTGGTGACTGAGAGATGGAGATCCATCTACAGTGGGTGAGGTCACACTGTAGACTCGAGATTGGAAGGACCGACACGCTGGCGAGGGAGACCGCCGCGCTCCCTCAAGAGCAAGGGTGTAGGATCCTATTCATTTGCGGGGGCTTCGCCCCCCCCCCCCCCCCCCAACTTGAACAAGGAAGTGGGTAAAATCCGGGGAGAAATGATATTTGTGTGGATTGTGACTGTGCTTTAAGCGATTTTTAGCAGCTCAGCCCCCCCCCCCCCCCCCCCCTGAACTTTACTGGAAGTCTGGAGAAGCTACACAGATACGGATACAGATAATGTATTCGGATCCTCCATTACATGGTTTTTATGACATCCACGTCGTTACATAATAGAACGTGTGTAACACTATAGTATATATATAGTGCCTATACTATATATAGTATATATAGTACACGCACAATAAAGCAATGGCGGCAACGTTAAAAGAGTGGCAGAATGCGATGTGGCTGTTCCATAGGCGTACCCTAGGGGGGGGGGGGGGCAAACGTAGCAATCCCCCTGACGTGCCCCCTTTGGTCGAAAAAAAATGAATGATTTTGTGTATTTTTGGAGATAAAAAATGTGGAAAATATGCCCCTATGACAATATAGTGGGCCAAATCCGGGGATTTTTTTGGGTGGGGATACCTTATGCCCCCTGATAAAAATTACCCCTTCCTGGAGTGAATCCTGGGTACGCTACTGGGCTGTTCCATGTTAGGTGTGAGTCGATGACGACACCAAGCACCTTGACGCTCTGTGAGGGCGAAATATAGTCATTGCCGAAATGAACAGAGAAGTCGATGGTGACGTTTGACGGCGAGATCTCAGGAGGATCATCTCTGTTTTGGCCGGATTAATTTTTAGACGGTTCTGTGTGAATCACTTCATAGCTATGACTAGAGAGCTTTCAACACGAGTTTTTAAAGCATGACGTTTGATGGAAAGTCAGCGTCAAGGAACTGGGCGTCCTCAGCCTACATCACGATCCTCCCATATAGGGGGTGCTGCGGCAAGAGACACCCCTGCAAGAGGAAGCTTCCTCTTAGTCACGTTCATATTCACAACACGTCCATGGGACTAGTCCGTGGACGTATTATGAATGTGGCAGATTAGGGCTAATTGCGAATGCCTTGGCTCCCTAAAGACTTCCCTACTCGTCGGTCCATTCGGTGTCTAACCGACCGTGACCTCTGGTACGGCCTTGGTTAGGTGGCTTGCAGTCAGCTCCAATACCCCACCAGTACTTAAACCAGTGTTCTATTGCCCTGCTTAAAGGAAATAGTGCACCTTCAACATGGGTTTTGAACTGAAATAGCAGTTGTGTAGCCCGTGTTGAGAAATCCTTATCTGGAACTTTTCTTGGCTAAAAAGACTCCAGCCGAAGATATTTGACTTTTTGGCGAAGGAATACGGCGCATATATGATGTACCGTACCGTCTGAAAGTGCCAGCACTGCCATGGATCATGCGCAGACCAATAACGCACACCATAAAATCAATAATTTACAACCTTCTGTCCTGAATTGGCGCGATGTAAGACCATTTTTAAACAGAAGAAAAGAAACTATTAAAAAATATAATAAAATCGTGTTCTGAAAAAATTCCGAAGGTGAACTATTTCCTTTAAACCCAAGCTGCTTAGCAGTGGTCCCGAAAATGCCACAAAAGTTAGGGATAGGGAATAATACCCTTAAAGGTATCCCGGGAATAAGAGGTAAATATATGGGAAAATTCTCAATACACTAATGAATTTCCGAGGACGTGCATACGTGTCGTTGACTATTGCGTTGCGTCAGAATCGCGCAGTGTTTGTTTAATCTACCGCGAGTGTTGGACATTGGTGTATTCGGTTCTGGTTCATTGTTAAATTGTGATCTTTGCCCGCACGCTTTTGTGGGAGGTAGGCCAGAGGACTCTGAAAGCTGCGGTCGTGAACTGAGGTATCAAGAAAAGAACAGCGACAGTTCAAGATGAATCCTGATAGTTTCATCAGGGGTTTGTCTGGACACTTGTAAGTAATTGTGCATGGGCCTATGCATTAAAGGTCTATGCATCTTGACATGCATTAAAGTCAGATTCTGTTAAAGCAAACAATGCATACAATATAATTTTTCTGTCCGGTAAACACTGACCAACATTGCAGAGAGTTACAGGAGGACTTGAACAATATCTTGACATGGACGGTGAAATGGCAGCTTCCACTGAACCTTGACAAGTGCTCTGTGATGCATCTGGGATCAAATAACCCTCTTCACATGTACTCATTGGGCCATAGGAAACGGGTCTCTGAACGCGACCTTGGAGTTCAGATTGACAATGACCTTAAGTTTCATGATCATGCAGCCAGAGTTATTAAGAAGTGCAAGTCACTACTGGCAATAATCAAGAGGTGTTTCGCCTGTCTGGACGGGAGAATGGTCACAAGATTGTATAAAGCCCTGATTTGACCAGTCCTTGAGTATGGGAACAGTGTTTGGGGACCATGTTACAAAGGAGATCAAGATGCACTCGAAAAACTGCAGAGAAGAACAACCAAGATGGTCCAAGGATTGAGCCACGTTTCCTACCAGGACAGGCTGAGGCTGCTTGATCTTCCTAGTCTCGCTTATAGAAGGATTCGCGGGGATATGATTATAATATACAAACTGATCACTGGGAAGATTCAAGCCGATACAGGAATGGTGCAGGTTGTAAAAGGGCCACACCAAACTAGGGGCCACTCATTGCGAATGAAGAAGGTAAGAGCTACGAAGCAAGTTAGGAGGAACTACCTGTTGATCAGGGCAGTGAACCAATGGAACAGCCTACCAGAAAGAGTAGTGAGTGCTGAAAATACACACCTGTTCAAGATTCGGCTGGACATATTCCTCAAAGAACAAAGCATCGGAATAGAATGATTAAAAAAACTTCAGTAAGCAACCGGGTACTATCCTCCCAGTGTTCCTTGAAATTTCCTACCAACTTCTTATACCCAGTACCCAAACCAAATACCTAACTAGGAGAGGCGGAAGTTACAGGCTATATAGCCTTTTTTCCAAGATACAAGACTACAAGACTACAAGACTACAATAAAAAGTGACCAGATTCTAGGGCTAAAAATAAGCATAAAGAGTGGAGAGAAAAATGTAGGTCATACTGACCATAAACCCAGTGTTGTATGTTACAAAACAACTATTTGGTCACCACATCTTTCAAGACACTTATGTATCTTTTTTATTTAGAATATATCTTGCCAGCGATATTCTGCTTTTGCACACCTTTATATAGGAAAATTGAATATTGTATACTAATTCTACATGTCTGATTTCATCAGAACTGGCTGACCGCAACAATTCCGCCATTACAACTGAAATGTAAACAATGTGGGCACGGAAATGTGTCAAATACCAAGGCTCTCATATGACATCATATGTATCTGGTGGTACCTAGTAGAATCGGTACTGCCTTTGGATGCTTTTTGTCAATGGCTACAAGCGAATCTTAGGTTCGTCCCGATCAGACTTATGGATACAAGTGAATCTTGTGGTCAAGTGGCCTTCTAATTTCCTGTATCCTGTAAGGTAAGGTCATCAATATTGCACTGTGCTGAGTTCTGACCTGTTACCCCTTACCACAGGGAGCCTCCTGTGCGGAAGCACCTGAAGAATGTCTACTCTGCCGTCTCCATCTCCACACTGCTGGCCGGCGCTGGCAGTGCGGTCCACCTGTACACCGGTCTGCTGTCAGGCGGCTTGCTGTCAGCACTGGCCTCCCTGGGCTTCATGATGGCCCTCATGTTCACACCAGATGATGGCAAGAACACTGTCAAGAGACTCGGCCTGCTCTCTGGATTCGCCTTCTGCACAGGTCAGTCATCTGCTTGGGGAGGAGGAGCAGAGAGACAGAGAGAGAGAGTGTGCACATAAAACAATGAGTACATTTTGTGCAAAATGTTCTCTGGCTACTGCCCATGTCAGCCGTTCAGTTGGAAGTATTCCAGCATATCACTTGATAATATCAATGTCCGCTTAAATGGAGATAATCACCCTTTTCCACAAAAATGGAGTTTGCACCTGAAATCGATAGATGAGACCAAAATATATTGTAAATTCATTACATTTTGCATAACAATTCCTACAGATAGATATTTCAAGTCATAGTTGATAAGCATTCCACGTTTATAATCAGCAAGTACTCGGTAACAAATTCAGTAAATTAGCCTTCCTACGCATTGTTATTTATCATGAAGGTATGCAATATGTTTCTTGCACCATCTTTTGGGAATATGTGCCAAACTTTTATGAACAATCAACAATCATTTGAAAAAAGTGCAGTGAAATCGTCAGTTTGACAGTGGCCTATTACAAGTGCCCATTCAACAACGTTGAACAGATTGATGCAAAAGCGCTTTCCAATAGTGGAGGGAAAATACATATGATGAATTTTCCCAAACTTCCAACTTTGAATGAGGGAATAATTGTATTTTATTCTTAAATTTAGATCACATTTTAATACCATAACGGTAGCCAAATTAATTGTTGCTAACAAAATCAAAAGGTGATTATCTCCCTTCAATATGTTGTATTGTTATGTTGCTCTCGACGACGATGTTTGGCGTCTTTCGTTGCGAGGGGATGAGCTAATAGTCTCGTAACTCAGTGGTAGTCGGTTCGTTGGTTCCGTGATCAATGGGGAAGTGATCTGTTATAGCTCGATCTCTACTAAGGCTGATTGGTGATCGGTCTCATGGCGATCGGCGCGTCAAACTGTCACAACATTGCTCGGTATCTCAAAACATCTCCCACAATTCAGTCTGGCTGTATTTGGAAGCAAAACCAAATGTTGAACAGGAGCTGCATTACTTTGGTGGGAGACTACAGGCAACTAGCTCTGCATAGCATTTCACTGTTGACCTGAAGTCATTCAAGCAAACCATTTATCAACGCTTTTGAAAGAATGTGATTTTTGCTTTGTGAGTCTGCCCTAGTGTCATGGTTTAAACCTGAGGCATATGTTACCTGCATTAGCTTGGTCTTAATGGAAAATATTAACAGTAGGGTGCATAACAGTGGTATCGCTACTTGGTAATAATGGTTGACATCAAACGCCGTTATGGCTAGGCAGGCAGAGACCATCCACTGACAGACCAGCTGACGTGTCGATAGGTCATCGAGACCATCCACTGACAGACCAGCTGACGTGTCGATAGGTCATCCAATGACATTTATCAGTAATCACCACTTTTAAAGGGAGTGTGCCTACTGCTTTGGAATGTCAAACATATTTGGCTTACAGTAAGAAGCTATTGGTTTGATTGTTGGATACGATAAAATTCACATCTTGAGCCCCTTTAGTTGAATTTTAACTTATATTTTGTTTGCTTATTTTTGTTTCGATATCTATAACACGATCGCCTCTATAGTGATGTTATGTAAAACGGCGCACATAAGATAATACAATTACGGTTACATCATGCAAGATAGAGGAACAAGTTTTGCACTGCATGTTATTGCCACTGAACTTATTATGTGCAAGTTGCGTAGCTCTAAATTGATATCTTCGTCGGAAAATGGCCATCAAGCGTTGCGAGTAGGGGACAGACGGTACTGTTCGGCTGCTGCTATCAGCGCGCACGAGCTGTTTTTCGAATTACCATTGGCCGGCCCTAACGCTATGCTAGCAGTGTAATCGATAGTTGCAGTGCTTCTAGTAACGGAAGCCCTCTGCAGTCTACCCGATAATTGTTCGCTACCAGCCAGTTCCTGGAGTCTTTGGAATATCTCGGCAACTAGGGTGAATCTGGGGAAATGAAGTCATGGTTCAATTCAGAAAATTATGTTATATAGAACAGTGTCAATAACCCCAAATGAGGAATGTGAGTAGGCACACTCCCTTGAACTTCGAGTATCATCCCCGGTCTGTTCAATGTTCAATGTCCGGGCTGTTCAATGTTCATATAGCATGCATTGTCTTGTCTTGTTCATAGAGCATGAGATTGGATGAAGCTGCGCTCTACACGTGAAGTTGTGTAGTGTCAGCATAACGTCATGCTAAGCGTGAGTCAAACAGTATCCGGGATCATGGTTCGGAGGTTTCCTTTGCACAGGCTGCTCTGATACAGGCCTGGTTAGGGAATCCCCGCAGTTCCCCGTCTCGGCGTCCGGCGCGGGTGGCTGGCGATCCGCCTTCCGTCCCGTCCCGTCCCGTCCCGTCTGAACCCGGCGTGCTGATTTCACCCTGTTCCCCCCCCCCGTCCGAACCCGGCGTGCTGATTCGGGAAGCTGTCGGTCGGTGGCGGCGCGGTCTGGCCTCCCGCACGTGACATTGCCTGTGGCGCGGTGCCCCCCCCCCTTATCTGGCCGTGAACCGTCACCTGTCGGTGAGACGTGTGACTGGCCTGACGCGGCCACCACCCGCGGACACCACCCGCGGACCGGCGAGGGTCACCAGAAACTCGCTCAGCTGGCAATGCTGTCCGAATTTCGGTGGTCGACACGGTGGATGAGGCTATGTGATCGGAATAGGATGCCATTTTATTATTATGCATGCGCATGGTTGATTGGTAATTTTGTAATTTAGATTACTCATATTTTATTATTTTTTATTATTCATCTTTGTTAGGCGATCGGTGAGCATCCAGTCTACATTGCCCAGCTGTGAGTTTGCATAGCCCCGAAAACGCTATGGCCATGTTTCGGTTGTTGTAAGTTATGCAGGTTTGCCCGCTCCTTAAAGGGAGTGTGCCTACTCACATCGCTTATTTGGGGTTATTGACGCTGGTCTATAGAACATAATTTTCTCAATTGACCCATGACTTAGTTTCTCCAGATTCGCCCTAGTTGCTGATATATTCCGAAGACTCCAGGAACTTGCTGGGAGCAAAAAGTTATCGGGTAGACTCCAGAGGGCTTCCGCTACTAGAAGCACTGCAACTATCGATTAAACTGCTAGCATATTGTTAGCGCCGGCCAATAGCAATTCAACAAAACAGCTCGTGCACGCTGACAGCAGCAGCCGAACAGAAACTGGACGGCAATCATGTTTTTCGATGATGGCTGTTTCGAGGATGGCCGTTTCGATGATGGCCGATGGGCATTTTTTGAAGAAGATATCAATAGAGCTATGCAACTTGCACATAATAAAGTTCACAGTGGCAAGAACGTGCTGTGCAAAACTTGTCTTTCTATCTTGCATGATGTGACCGTAATTGTATTGTATAATGTGCGCCGTTTTACATAACATAACCATAGTGACGATCGTTGTATAGATATCGAAACAAAAAATAAGCACAGAAAAAAAATATAAGTGAAATTGCAACTAAAGGGGCTCCAGATGTGAATTTCATCATATACAACAATCAAACCAATAGATACTTACCATATGCAAAATATTTTTGACATTCCAAAACAGTAGGCACACTCCCTTTAAACGGCATTGATCGAGTCGTTCTCCCAGTCAAGCGCCGACACTGTATGCATTCAGAAGTCAAATCCTATACAACAGTGACCACGCTCCGAGATATAGGTACCATTGTCTTTTGACGGCTGTCCCCTCTGTTGAATCATGATGCATTAATTCGAATGGTAATGTTTATTACATTTATTCATGGGCATACTCATTTTGCAATGCAAAGGTGGCCATTGTTCGCTTAGCAGTGGGCCCCGCGACTTATAAATTAACAACGCTTCCAGCTTATTTGAGGGCCTCTGAATGCTGGACGAGGTGCAATGGTTTGTAACTGCATTGAACTGCCGAGCTCAGCCTGAGGGTGCGTGTGACCGTGGGTTGATGTCTGCTCAGACATCTTCCCCTGCCATTGTATTCCTGGACATTTGCCTGCTGCGATAGTTCTATCTCTCTGCGCTCTCACTGCGCTTTCGGCAGCAAACACCATATCTGTGGGATGGTTTCGCTCGGGCGGCCGGTAGCTAGATCGTACCACGGCATGGTCGTACCACAATCATGCTCCAAACCTACTCCGCGATTGTCTTTCCGATAGCGAACCTGATACGGAAAGTGGAACGCCGGACCCAACACTCAATTGTTCCCGAGGACACTGAAAATTGTCTGAATTATCGCAGGGAATTATCAGGGATTATAGTATCTCATGACTGAGTCCCCCAAGATGCTCAGGTAGTGTGTAGCGATTTGCAGTATCTTTGTATGTGAATCATACCGTTATGTTACATCTTCGGTGTACGGAATGCCTTGTATCCAGTGATCAATGCTATAAGACTTGTGCCTGTGCCCGAGGGCCCAGACTTGTGGCTGTGCCCGAGGGCCCATACTTGTGCCTGTGCCCGCGCTGTCGGCCCAGACTTGTGCCTGTGCCCGCGCTGTCGGCCCAGACTTGTGCCTGTGCCCGCGCTGTCGGCCCAGACCTGTGTCTGTGCCCGAGAGCCCAGACTTGTGTCTGTGCCCGAGGGCCCATACTTGTGCCTGTGCCCGCGCTGTCTGCCCAGACTTGTGCCTGTGCCCGAGCTGTCGGCCCAGACCTGTGTCTGTGCCCGAGCTGTCGGCCCATACTTGTGCCTGTGCCCACGCTGTCGGCCCAGACTTGTGCCTGTGCCCACGCTGTCGGCCCAGACTTGTGCCTGTGCCCACGCTGTCGGCCCAGACTTGTGCCTGTGCCCGAGCTGTCGGCCCAGACTTGTGCCTGTGCCCGAGCTGTCAGCCCAGACCTGTGCCTGTGCCCGAGCTGTCGGCCCAGACTTGTGCCTGTGCCCGAGCTGTCAGCCCAGACCTGTGTCTGTGCCCGAGCTGTCGGCCCAGACTTGTGCCTGTGCCCGAGCTGTCAGCCCAGACCTGTGTCTGTGCCCGAGCTGTCGGCCCAGACCTGTGCCTGTGCCCGAGCTGTCGGCCCAGACCTGTGCCTGTGCCCGAGCTGTCGGCCCAGACCTGTGCCTGTGCCCGAGCTGTCGGCCCAGACCTGTGCCTGTGCCCGAGCTGTCGGCCCATACTTGTGCCTGTGCCCGAGCTGTCGGCCCAGACCTGTGCCTGTGCCCGAGCTGTCGGCCCACACTTGTGCCTGTGCCCGAGCTGTCGGCCCAGACCTGTGTCTGTGCCCGAGCTGTCGGCCCAGACCTGTGCCTGTGCCCGAGCTGTCGGCCCATACTTGTGCCTGTGCCCGAGCTGTCGGCCTAGACTTGTGCCTGTGCCCGAGCTGTCGGCCCAGACCTGTGCCTGCGCCCGAGCTGTGCGGTGTTATTGGCTGTATTAGTCCTGTGTGACTCCCTGTCTGACCCCTCTAACCCCTCCCGCAGGTCTGGGCCTCGGCCCGCTCCTGGAGATGTCGTTCTACATCAACACCACCCTGGTGCCGACGGCCTTCCTGCTGACCAGCGTCATCTTCGTCAGCTTCACGCTAGCGTCGCTGTACACGCAGCGCGCCCAGTTCCTGTTCTTGGGCGGCATCCTCGGCTCGGGACTGTCGCTGATGATGCTGCTGTCGCTGGCCAACCTGTTCTTCAGGTCCCGCCTCATCTTCCAGGTGGGCTGACGGCGACTCGACGCGGGTCCATGTTGGAGCGGTGCAGAATGGACTTGGATGGTTGTCGTTTGCGGAGTTCCATTGGGCCATGTGGGAGGAGAGGGCATCGAGGTGCGGTATGTGTGCGAGTTTGAAGCACTAGATCGCAGCAGCTCGCAACAAGCGAAATCCAAACTGAAGCCGCATCAGTTAGCGTGTGCGTGGTTTTAATCGTAGTTTAGTGATACAGCCGTATTGTTTGACGGAACCTGTGTCTTCTGTATATAACCTAGCTCTGTGTATGACCAGGTGGAGCTGTACGGCGGCCTGCTCTTGTTCTGCGGCTTCATTCTGTACGACACTCAACTGATCATCGAGCGCCGGCGCCGGGGCGATAAGGACTTCGTCTGGCACTCTCTGATGCTGTTTGTCGACTTTGTCAACGTGTTCCGCCACATCCTCGTCATCCTCATGCAGAAGGAGGTGAGTTGTGAACTTTGCCGGAGCACTTGCTATACCATGCTCACAGGAGTTTTGCCAACGCGAAACCGCAAAACGGAATCGTATGCCTCGAATTTCCCCATAAATATGACACCATATTCAACGTGCATATACAGCACCCGCCGCTGCGACTCGGCTCAGCATAATGATGTAGACGATGTGCAATGTTTCATCACTATCGTGTGTGCGATGTGCACCAGGCTGACTCCACACACCGTTCGCAGCAGGGCAACAAGAAGAAGAAGAACTGAGGAGCCCGACCGGGCGTCGGGCGCGTGGCGCGGCCGAGGGAGGTGGCCGACACAACACCGCGCGGGGAGCCGCGCAGACTGCTGCCGGCGTGAGCCCTGCGAGCGACCGAGGCACAACCGATCTATCTTTGTAACCCATCTATTGTCAGTGTCAGAATTCGGACGGTCCGCCAGAATTGGCTAGGTGTTCGGCGCGGATAAAAGCACGTCTGTTTTATGGTGTCTGTATTGTGGCGCACTTGATGGCGGATGAACACCGGTCGTATGGGGATTACAACATTCCGATAGTTTCGGGCGTCTGTTCAAATCACTAGTTTGGGAAATTTGACCGAATAAAATTCCGATGTTTAAGATTGCCTTGATGCATGGTAGGACATATGTGAATACACTAGCTGGTCAAACATCGTTTGGAGTTTTGAACACTGGCCACAGTCTTATTCAGTACCCTGCGATAATATTTGTTGTGCCCAATACCGAAAACTACTACTTAACGCAGGTATCTGGTGGATAAATGTCTCTTCACACCCGTTTTAACGTACCATCCTCGGCACGATCCGTCTGGATGGCAGGCCTGACACGGATTCAGCCCCCCCCCGCCCCCCCGGACTTGGTGTCGTCGCCGCTCCGTGAAATGGCGCGTTGGAGTGCAGCTGCCTCCGGCGTGGCGGGGAAGGCGCGGTCGGTCAGTGGGGTAGGTGTTCAGTGTCGACACGGCCGTCTGTCGTTCGGATCGGCAGCGCCTGGCGAGCGAACACTTGGTGTGTGTGTGTGCGTCGGAGAAGATCCCATAACCAGTGTGCTGTGCGCTTTAGAAAGTGTACATCCGAATGTGTAACCAATCCGGAATGTAAACCAATGGATCGGTTAACTTCAATATCGGTTTGTTCGAATAATATAGAAAATGTATCTCATTGTTGGAATGCCCAGTTTTTTGTTGTTTCCGATGTTGCTTCCCGTCTTCAGTCGCAGCAATAACGCCGGTTATATTTCCTTTAGCGTTGTGTATAATTTCTCATATATATGTTTGAATGGCGATGTTAAATCTACCGTGGGGGTGTTTTAATCGCAGAAGAATTGATAACCGTCATAAACCAGCCCTCCCAGTTAGGTAATGCTGTGGGAAGCAGTTTCGAAATATGTGTCCGGGGTTCGTGTTGCCTGGCTGGAGTCCGAACATCGTCCGATTCGGGGAGAAATAAATTTTTGGTCCGTGTTCTCTTGTTTTCAGTTTATGACTGAGTTCTGGATATTTATAGAGAGAACTGAAGATGGCTGCATGCCGAAAATCTTACAGATACATCCTGAGGCTGCGATTTTTCAGCAAGATGGAAGGAGCTACGGGTGTTTACGGCCTTCAAGGTCTAATGTCTGCCGATCTAATGTCTCCAGCAATCCGTGGTCGACTATCTGTCGCAATGTTTGTACGTGCGTACAATGCATTTTTTGGCAGTCTTCATTTTTGTATTGTGCTGCTCAAAGCTAGAACGAGCTTGTCCCAGCAATGCATGTAGTCAAGTCTCGTTTGTGTGCTGTTGCAAGGATATGAAGCACGATAGAGGCAGCGATTTTTTTACCGGGAATTTCGCCGTATTCGCATGATGTTCTTATTAATCGTTTAGGGTTTACCAGTGAGTTGAATCTGTTGCCAAAATTCTGTTATGCCAAAATAACGTTGATACCTGTTCGGTACTCTGTCGGGTTGACATTCATTTTTCGCAATTTATTTAACTAGTACTCAACTCGTTAACCTTCGTCAGTGCAGGGGGGTGGATGCCACCCCTCGTTTTTTTTCTTCTCGGAAATAACTTATTTATGAACCGATTGCAATGAGACTCGGTATCCTACTTTTGAACAATTTGACACACCCTGAAAATTTCAAACTTCTATTCCCTATGACCTGTGACCTCGTATATCTCGTATTTATCTACCGATTGCAATGCAACTCTCAGTATCCTACTTTTGAACAATTGGACACGTACTCTGAAAATGTCAAACTTCTAGTCCCCATGACCCGTGACCCGATACCTGTTTCTCAAGGTCATGCCAGGCGCAACTGGTGTCCCGTAGTATCGATGCTTGTAACTTGTGCAGTTTCCGAGTGTTTGTTGTTCAGGAGCATATCAACACTGAACAGGTGCTAACAGGCGACAGTTATGGTTTACACTGAGATCGTGACCTCCGATGACCTGAGATTACTTTTTTTGGTCTCTGGCAGTTTCTAAGACAGTTTGTGACGCAGATTTCAAATTTGGCATCCATTTGACATACTTGTATGTTCCACTGGCGTCATGCACTTGCCCAGGTCAACCGAGGCCACTAACCTCCGATGACCTGAAATTACTTTTGTTGTACTCTGGTAGTTGCTAGAACATTTTGTGACGCTTATTTCAAATTTGGGAACTATTTTGCATAATTATACGTTCATTCACGATTCTAGCTCGCTTATAATTCAATTTCTACACATGCACGATTTGGATGACATCCGGGTCGTTGACATGACCTCAAGAGGTCACCTTATGACCCAGGACCTTACAATAGGGTATCACCGGCTTCCTCTCATCACAAGCAACACGATCGTTAACAAAAATAGAAGCGCTATCTCAATTAGGGGCGAAGCGCCAGGGCCAAGGGGAGTCTCCACGGTCACGTAGGTATCGGACCAAGGGCGGATCCAGGGGAGCGAACGGGGCCATGCCCCCCCCCCCCCCCGCCTGTTTAAAGAGGGGGGGGGGGGGCAAACTATGTTTTGCCCCCCCCCCCCCCCCCCCGACGAAGTTTAATGCATGCTATATTTGCGTTACTGGGCATCCCAAAATTGCAGCAGTCAAAATCCAGCTAGCCACAGTCAAAAACTGTAAAATTTCGCGGCATGACAAGTTTCGCCATTGCATATACAAATTTGGAAAAATTTATTCCATTAAGTGTCTTGCAGAGGCTTTCCTTGGCGGTAATTGCTGGCCCCAGGGCCAACTCTCTTCATACAATATTAACCTTAAAGCGGGCTAGGGTTTAGCTTGTCTAGCTTGTCTGCCGAGTTCCGAAAAAGGACGCGAACGCAAAGACGCGACTTCGGCAACCGGAAGCTGCTCCAGCGGTGCCAACTTGCTGGCCCGAAGAGCTGGTAGTGGGGACCAGGCTAGGACTATCTCCCCAAGCCATCTCCCCCAGGCTCCTCCAGATCTACAGGGACCATGTATGCGCGGAAATGTCTCTGCCTCTTGCTACTTTGAAACCATTTGCACCGTTACCAGTCGTTTGTTACAGTTCGGTACATAGGTATGTATACAGACTACAGTTATTATTATCATACGTACTATTGAGCGCGGACTGCCACCGGCCATCGTGATTTACTATCCGAGGCTAATGTATATGAAAAACTGCCTTCATTTCAACATTTGTCATACCGAGATGTGCAACCAGGAAAAGGGGTTACCTGAGGCTTCGCTCCAATCACGTTCTGGTTTCAATATGAAAATTTCGTTTTCCACGACCTAAAATTAAAATTGTCATGCCACACGCGGCGTCAAATCGGTGGACATCGTCATCGTCTTCCGTTCGTCGTAACGCTGAATTTAATGAATAACATTTTTTTACCTTCTTATCCTCTACAAGGCCCACCGCCTATATTTCTGAGTTTTGTCAGGCAAACCCGTAAAAAAATCGCGCTGCTTGGCGGCGCTAAATAACAAGTACCTACTATAATATGAAAATCCACTTACAATGCTGCAAAGGCATAAATACACGCAGACAAAACTGGGGGTTATTTTCCCCCCATTTCAGCCGACCCCCCCCCCCCCACTAAAAAATTATCGGCGACGCCCCTGCGAGTTAGTATGAGATAAACGTTATTATTACTTATATGTGTATATGCTACGGAATATCGCGTTGTTATGTTTTTTTGCCCTCTGAAAAAGTGAATTTCTTAAAGGAAGTAGTTCACCTTCAACATTAGTTTTAAACTGAAATAGTAGTTTTGTAGCCCGTGTTCGGAAATCCCTATCTGCAAGTTTTCTTGACTGAAAAGACACTCCAGCCGAATATATATATTTTTTTTTGGCGAAGGAATGCGGTGCTGGCGAAAGAATGTTGAGCTGGATCTAGCTAGGGCAGAGGCTATACCATCAGCCAATCAGCTTGCAGCTGGTGCTAGCAAGCGAACCACCGGCCGCCGGTTGGCACATCTCTAATGCGAGTTTATCCTTACGCGATTACTTTCGAATCTGATTGGCTGAACCATTTTTTACATTCGCGTGATGTTAGGACTGCCTCAGAGAGTATGCCTATAGTTTTGATAAACAATAATAACTTACGGCCTTCTGTCCTGTATCGACGCGATTATAGGCCATTTTTGACAATATAAAAATAAATTGTATTACAAAATATAATCAAATCGTGTTTTTTTGACAATATAAAAAGAAATTGTATTAAAAAATATAATCAAATCGTGTTTGGGAAAAATTCAAGGTAAACTATTTCCTTTTCTTAAGCTCGAATACCAAAATAAGTTGACCGACCCAAATCCGCGGAGTGCAAAAATGGGGGGTACTTTTTGCCACAAAAATATGCCCCCCCCCCCCCACGGAGGCTTCCAGGACCAAAGTTCGTAAACATAAGGTTCGTAACGGAAAAAGTTCGTATGCAAAGGTTCGTATGGGATAAAATTCGTAACGGCTAAAGTTTGTAATGGAAAAGGTTCGTATCGGATAAAGTTCGTATTCAAAAAGTTCGTAACGGATAATGTTCGTATGCAAAAGGTTCGTATGCTGAAGGTCGTAATGGAAAAAGTTCGTAAGCAAAGGTTCGTATCGGATAAGGTTCGTATGGGATAAAGTTCGTAACGGCTAAAGTTCGTAATGGAAAAGGTTCGTATCGGATAAAGTTCGTATTCAAAAAGTTCGTAACTGATAAAGTTCGTATGCTGAAGTTCGTAAAGAAAAAAGTTCGTAAGCAAAGGTTCGTATCGGATAAGGTTTCGAACCTTTGCTTGCGAACTTTTTCCGTTACGAACCTTATGTTTACGAACTTTGCTCCAGTTACCGCTACCCTTCCGAACGGAGAGAGATAGAGAGACACCGTAAACAGTAACGACTTTTTCAATACGAACTTTATCCGATACGAACCTATTGTCCTGATGACAGGCAACACGTTACTGTTTACGGTGTCTCTCTATCTCTCTCCGTTCGGAAGGGTAACGGTAACCGGACAAAAGTTCGTACACATAAGGTTCGTAACGGAAAAAAGTTCGTAAGCAAAGGTTCGGAACATTATCCGATACGAACCTTTGCATACGAACTACGAATTTTTTTTCCAATACGAGCGTTTTCCTTTACGAACTTCAGCATACGAACCCTTTGCATACGCACTTTATCCGTTACGAACTTTTTGAATACGAACTTTATCCGATACGAACCTTTTCCACTACGAACTTTAGCCGTTACGAACTTTATCCCATACGAACCTTATCCGATACGAACCTTGGCATACGAACCTTTGCTTACGAACTTTTTCCATTACGAACTTTTTCCTTTACGAACTTCAGCATACGAACCTTTTGCATACGAACATTATCCGTTACGAACTTTTTGAATACGAACTGTATCCGATACAAAACTTTTCCATTACGAACTGTATCCGATACAAAACTTTTCCATTGCGAAATTTAGCCGTTACGAACTTTATCCCATACGAACCTTATGCGATGCGAACCTTATGTGTACGAACTTTTGTTCGGTTACCCCCACGGAGAGAGGCTGGATCCATCAGTGGTCTCATTGATCATGGGGATGGAGGCATTATTTTTCAGTACTACAGTAGATTACAGGTATGTATGTACATACATACATATTGCGTACACTACATTTAAAACAATTACACATTTGTGATATCGCGAGTTTTTTTTGGCGATGGCGCCCCCCTTGAGCCTTGGCGCCCCCCTTGAGTGATGGCGCCCCCAACGCCAATTTGTCCGTACCACTGTTTTGGACGTGGTTGCGCCCTGTACCTAAGGCTTGGCTCCATTCACGGTCTGGTTCCAATATTAAAATTGCGTTTTCCACGACATAAAATAAAAATTTCACGCCGCTTCGCGGCGTCACATCAGTGGCAATCGTCATAACGAAGCCATCGTCATCGTCTGTCGTAACGCTGAATTGAATGAATAACATTTTTAGTTTCTTATCCTCTACAAGGCTAAGAAGCTAAAAACGCCCATGTTTCTGGGTTGTATAAGGCAAACCCGAAACAAAAATTCGCGCCGCTTCGCGGTGCTAAATAACAAGTACTTACTATAACATGCAAATCCGCAGTAAAAATGCTGCAAAGGCTTAAATACACGCATAACAAAATGGGGGACATTTTTTTCGTCATTTCAGCCGACCCCCCACTCCAATTATCGGCGACGCCCCTGGGTACAGCTGACAATTGACATAGTTTTGCTCAATGTAAGGCAATGTCGGAACAATACAAACTGCAAACTGACATCTTTCCTTTTTCGATATCCCAAAAGGTCGAAAACCTAACAAAAAATGTAAACAAATCGAAATCGTGTGGTTGCAAAATAAAGTGGCCCAAATCCGGGGAGAAATTCGGAATTGGGGGTAGGTAAGGTCCGCTAAAAAACGGATCCCCCCCAAAAAAAATACGGCCGGCTGGATCTGCCCTGGTATCGGACCCTGCACTGGCGATCGGATTAAAATGCTTGATTACTCATTTGCAATCAATACTCCTTTCTCGCAATTGTGTCAACCCCAGCGTTGATTATTTATATTTCTAACATCTCGTCCGTTACGAAAATGGCATGCCATAAAGTCACGTGGATGATACACGCTAGAGTCTAAAAATCAAAAGGGGAGACAATCAGGAATTAAGCCAGAAACGAACGGAATTTCGTACTGTCGTAAGCACTACAAACAGCGAAAAGGTTACGTTGCTGTCAGTGTGAGCAATGTTCGGTATGACTTGAGTAAAGGAAATTAAACAAGGCGTAGCCGCCTTGCACAATCATGCCAGTGGTATATGTGCCGACGAATCTGCCCTGGGACGCAGTGCTACTATCACGTGACAAATGGAGCTCTATACGGGGCCACCTGACGAGGCAGCAGGAGGGGGAGGCGCAGCGGCAGAGGCAGCGACAGGCCGCCGAAAGCCGACAGGCAGCCTCCAAACAGATGAAGGACGACTGGCCTAACACGCTGGCAAAACTGCATGCAAAGAGACTGCAAGACCGGGAAGATCGCCTGCAAAAGAAAGAAGAGGATCAGCTGGTCATTGATGCAGAGGAGGCAAAGATCCAGACTGTTCTGAGGAAACAGAAGCTGGACGCCGCCCGAGAGATGCTATTTCATAAAGAAGAGCGAGTCCGCAATCTGGACGGAGCTCTGCTGCTCTCCGAGGTGTTAAAGGAGCGTGACGAACAGGTGGCGCTGAAGGCTCGCATGCAGAAACTGGAGGACGAGCGGGAGCGACAGTGGCAGAACCATCTGCACTATGACTGGGCGCGACAGGCGGAGGTCGATGCACAACAGGAGAGGGACCGCCGCGCCGCCATGCGGCGCTCCAACGCAAAAGAGGTTGAGGTAGCCTTTGCCATAAAAGAAGAAGCCAAAAAGAAAGAACTGGAGGATGCTCGACAAATCCGACTAGCCACAGAGCAACACGAACACGAACTGGAGCTCGAAAAGCAAGAGGAGTACGCAAAGAGACAAAAGATGAAGACAGAAGCCAATAAGTACTTCCGAACTCAACGAGCCTTCGAGCTGCTCAAGCAGAAGAGGGACGGGGAGGAAAACGCCGAAACTCGCGTGTACAGTCTGGGTAAGCTGGAGATGGCTCGGCGCATCAAGGAGACTCGGGACGAGATTCTGGGCCGCAGCCGGCGCCGCAGCGAGGCAGCCTGCGCGCTGCTGGAGCGCCAGCTGGCCGCCAAACAGTCGGACGATGACGCGCGCATCGCCGCTGCCGTCGCTGAGAAGCGCGCCAAGGAGGACGCCCTGGAGGCGGAGAAGGCGGCCGCGCGCGCCGGAATGACCGAGACGATCCGGCGGCACCGGTCGGCGGAGCTGCGACGCCACCGGGAGGAGGAGGAGGAGGCCGCTCTGCAGGGAAAGGAGGAGCGCCGTCAACAGGACGCGCAGACGGCCGCGCTGGCCTCCGAGCTGCGCGACCGGCAACGCGACCTGCTGGACCAGCGAGCCCGCAACCGCCGCGACTGGCGCGACCAGATGGATGAGACGGAGGCGAAGCGGCTGGTAGAGAAGGAAGAGGAGTACGCGGAGGTTAGGACTCTCAAGTGCACGAAGCGCAGGGAGCAGCAGCAGTTCGACCAGTACGTCAAGACGGAGCTGGAGAGGCTGGAGAAGAACAAGCGGAACACCTTCCCGCTGAGGGTGGCGGCGCGTGCCTCGGCTCCCGGCTTCCTGCATCACTCGACAGACTGGTCCTCCGAGGGGATTCGGCCCTACTGAGCGGGGGCTGGGTGTCGGTGTATTGGCACCTCTGCCGCCGCGAGCTGGTCGACTCGCGCTGCTGAGGTCCTGTTGCATCTTGTCGGAGACTTACAAGGCAACGATACGAATTGACCGCACATTTGCGAATGTCGTGACTACGGAAATAATGTCCCGAGGTCGTTTTTAAATCACTTTGAATTTTCTGACGCTTTCGACGAAATTATTTATGTTGTTTTGTTTGTGTCCCATCCCTATCCCATCGAAATAATTGCAATCAAATACAAAACAGTTATCTATCTGTCGTTTCGATGCCAACGCGAATAACAATTTATTTCAATCTCACGCAAACCATTGTCTCGGAATCTCGAAAGGAACTTTCGGAGTGTCTACCTATGTACCTAATTTTACATTTTATCATTCGTTGTTCAAATGGACTTAGCCTTTTCCTTGAAACTCACAATTAAGAATATAACATTGTGCATAGTTTTAAGACGGCTAAATTTTTTCCCCATATTTCCGGGTTTCCCTTTCAAGTAAATGTGGATCATATTAAACTTAAGCCGAAAGCTATCCATAGGTGCATCCAGGATTTCGTCAAGGTAGACCGCGGGTAGGATTTCTACCTACCCGCGGTCAGTTTTATGGGCCCCGGGAGCGCCAGGGCCCCTTTCCGAGACTGAGGGCCCTTTTACCACCACCCCAGCAAGCAGGGCTGCGGAGTCGACATAATTTTAGCAACTCCGACTCCGACTCCGACTCCAACTCCGACTCTGGCCTATATCCGTTCTCCAACTGCATGCTAAGCAAAACCTGCAATGCCATCTATTTTTTCCGTTTGTTTGTATTCTTAACAGTATGGAGAACAATGCTACGCTGCCCGAGCACGGGCGCGGCGTGCCGGCCGCGCGTCCAGCCCAGTCGCGCTCGCCTGCAGGCGGCGGAATAAAATGAAGATTAGAACGTGAGACCGGCACCACTGCGTATGTCTCGTCGAGACGCGTCCGACATTGCGCATCACGACATACTTGGTTCACCACATGACCTTAAATTACCTTGACCTGAGGTCAAATTTTGAATTTGACTTAGGTAACCTGGTCACCATGGAATGATTTTAATCTCCTTGACGGAACGAGCACGATGATATTAAAATGGGCGTCGTGTGACCGTAAGAGTCGGTGCGTCTAAAGCCCCAATCATCATCAGATGACGTACAAATTATTGCCCGATCTTCATCAGGCGCAAATCTACCGCTAGTTGAGTAAACTTTCCACTCGATTCATTTTCCACTCATTTTCTTTCGAAAGGGATGTGAAGTTAATGTCCCTAGGCCGACGACTATTCTACCGACTAAAGTAATCGCCAATTGCCAAAAAGTCGACTCCGACTCCGGGCCGGAGTCGGTAAGATTTTAGCGACTCCGACTCCGACTTCGACTCCGAATCCGCAGCCCTGCCAGCAAGAAAACAAATTGTTGAGATGGGGGTACAAACTTGTGCTTGATTCCAGTGGAATCGAATCCGATTCCGGAATCGAATCCGTTTGTGCTGGAATCGGAATCGGATTTAATTCCATTGGCATCTGGGTGGAATCGGAATCAGGTGGAATCAATTATTAAAAAAAGAAAAAGAATCGGAAACGGAATAAATGGCGATTTCAAATGATTCCGTATAATTTTCGTACAAATCGTACAAGACCATGATGACAAGACCAAATCGTTTTGTACAAGACCATGAATTTAAGCTTTCCCGAAGGAAATTTGGTTATTTGAACATGCATAGCTGAAGCAAAGCCAGACGATGATTTTTTTACCAAATGAGGGTCAATAAACATGCTTAGTATAGGGGGAAGTGGGGCAGGGGCGTGGAAACTACTTTGAAGTTGGGGGGAGGGCGAACTTCTTGGCAATACTACGACAAAAATGCAGACTGAAGAGAAGCAACGTGTGGCGCTCTTTTCCATACCCATTTACCCAATGTTGCTTATTGCCAATAGTATGTCATATATTTAAAATGGAAATAATTGATTTTTCCCACAAAAATGGAGTTAGCACTTGAAATCGACAGCCGAGGCCAAAATATGATGTAATTCATCGCATTTTGCATATAAGCAATTCCTTCCGAGATATTTCAAGTTAATCGTTATAAGCGTTCCACATTTTTAACGACCGGTTCTTGCCAAGTACTTTTCGGTTTCCATCAAATTCCGGGCTTTTCCCGTATTGCTTTTGTACGCAATGGTGTGGAAAATATATGTTGCGTTCTGCTTGTTGTGATTATATACCCGTCCGTCCTTTGCAAATAACAACCATTGAACAAAAACTGGCAATTAAATCGGAAGCTCATCGATGCACGTCGATGGCGACCTACTTAGTGTCGGCGATTTGTTTCGAAGTGCCCATTCAACAACGTTGAACAGATTGATACAAAAGCGCCAGATGTGTCGCTTTCCAATAGTGGAGGAAAAATACCGATAATTAATTTTCCCAAACTTCCAACTTTGAATTAGGGAATTCTTTTATTTTATTCTTAAATTTAGATCACATCATTTTAATACCATAACGGTAGCTAAAGCAATTGTTGCTAACAAAATGCAAAGGTCATTAGCGCGATATCATGGGCTCTTTGCTACGCGAAGCATGGCCTTTAGAGAGTTTAGAGTACTTCAGAGGCCCTTTAGGGCCACCAGGGCCCTCTCTGAAAGACCAGAGGGCCACTTGGACGTTCAAAAGAGCCCTGTGCATGTCAGAGGGGCCCCTGTTCAGACCGAAAGGGCGCCTGAGCGGGTCAGAAGGCCCCCTAAACACGTCGAATGGGCCCCTAGACAGCACAGATGGGGCTCCTGGGCATGTCGGCCGAGCGACAAAGCAGCCAGCGAGTCCATTGCCAGGTCATAAGGGCCCTTGAGCAGGTTGGAGTGCCCCTGGACAGACCAGAGGGCACCTGGGAAGGTAAAAAAGGGCCCCTGTGCAGGTCAGAGGGGCCCCTGACTAGACCGAAAGGGCCCCTAGGTGGGTCAGAAGGGACCCTGAACAAGCCGAATGGGCCCCTAGTCAGCTTGGAGGGGCCCCAGGGCATGTCGGAGGGCCCTCGGAGCATGTCGCAAGGCGACAAAGCAGCCAGCGCAGTCCGACCAGAAGAGTCGCTGGGCAGATGGGAGGGGCTCCTGGCAAGCCAGAGGGGCCCCTGGTTAGACCGAAAGAGTCCCTGGGCCGGTCGGAAGGGCCCTTGAGCATGCCGGAGGAGTTCCTAGCCAGACTGGAGGGACCCCTGGCATGTACGTAGCAAAGGTGGGGGGGGGGGTGCAGCCCCCCCCCCCCCCCCCCTGGAGGCCAGGAGGTCCCTTTTCGGCGCGCGGCTAGCGCTGAAAGGGGCCGACGAGACCGCGCGAAGCGCGGTATCATGGGCTCTTTATCGTAGACTTTTGTGACCTGACCTTGACCTTGACCTTTGCTTACAATTTCATTTTCGCTTGTGCGGGCATATACCTTTGAGAGCGCTTTGTACGATAATAGTCGCAATCTAAGGCTTTGGATGGAAATTATGGCCAAAAAACTCAAATATCTCAATTTTTACCTTTGACCTGACATGTGACCTTATCTTGAAAATGTCGTGTATGCTTTGGATGCGTATTAATGAGAGCTTTCGATCGCCGCCTTGCGCGCTTCGCTGCGGTTATTGGTTCGGAAGACAACCAGGGGGGGGGGGGGCGACCCCCCCCCCCCCCAGCCAATGGCGTTCGGCTGAGACCCCAGTAAACGCCGGGTTAAGCAACAGCCCAACGGCTACAATATTTGGCAGCCCTTTACGCTACATAACATTCCATTTTTTACGTGTGTAAGGCATTGATTGTGCTGGTGCGAATGAACCTGGGTGTGAAGCGAAACAAGCATAGGAAAAAGTAACGGACTAACGGAGTAACGGAGTAACGGACTAAAAAGTAAAGAAGTAACGTACTACAAAAATAACTTCCGTTACTCGGTCCGTTACTGTAAAAAATGTAACGAGTCCTATGCATGCATAGTGATGTGCAGAAGTCACAATAGTGCGTAATAAACAAAAATGAATCGATTTGGACATCTCTTTCTTCAATAATAACACTGTCCCACTTCTCTTGGGTCCCAGTTCTCCCCACTCTCCCCTACTGATTTCGGTGAACATACCTACAGCGATCTTGGCTTATTGCAATGCTATGCTTATGCTATGCTACCATATATTCCATAATATTCTCATATCTTCCATGCAATTGTTTCCTTGTGTATCATAGGTATTTCAGAATAGCAGCTTGCAATATGTCCATTGCCCATGCATCATGATTATAGGTATGCCTAGACATTATATTGTTTTGAACCTTCATTAGACTTTGTCGTTTTTGAACTGTTACTATTTTGAAGCACAGGCTAGTTTGTAAACACAATCCATGCAATTATTTGAAGTTTTACATCAAAATAGCCATATCAAATATACCTGTGTAATACATTTAATATTGCTACTCGTGTCATTTGAGTCGTTTGTACAAAATGTACGTATAATCGGACATTTTGTATGCATAGTAGAATCAAATTGGAATCAACGGCATTGGATTCAGAATCGATTTCCCTAGTAAAATATATATTGGAATCGGAATCAGACCCATCTGGATTGTCATGGAATCGGAATCGATTCCGCTGAAATGGAATCAAGCACAAGTCTGGGTAGGATAAATAATGCAAATGCGTTGTTGAGCGTGGGGGTAAACAATGAAAATAAAAAGTTCATCTTAGATGCAACATGTTTTTTTAAGTCGTGATTTGAAAGAAGGGAAGGACAGCCTGAAACGGTTCTTATCTGGCTTAAAAGAGACCTTTGTGGGTCTGTTGGGCCTACCGAGGCCGCGGAAGATCGGTCTTGAAGGGCCTAGCAGGGATCCCCACAGACCGGCCAAGGGCGATCTAAGGCCGACCGAGGACGCCACAGTTTAAACGAGGGTCCCTCACGCTTATCAAAGGTCCTTCCAGGCCGGTTCAGGGCCCCTTATGCCGACTGAGGGCCTTTCAGACCGACCGAGAGCACCATCAGGCCGACTGAGGTCCTCTCTGGCCCACCAAAGGCTTCCTCAGGTCGATCCAAGGCCCCTAGGGGCGGCTGAGTGCACCCTCAGGCCGATGGAAGGCTTTCACAGGTCCATCGAAGGCCCTTCAGGCTGACCGAGGGCCCCTCAGCCGGTCAAGGGCCCCTCAAGCCGACCGAGAGCTCCCTCAGGACGACTGAGGGCCATTTAGACTGTCCTAGGTTCATCTCAGGCCGGCCAAGGTCCATCTAAGGCCGACTGTGGGCTCTTCAGGAAGACCAAGGGCACCCTCATACCGACTGAGGACCCTCTCAAGCCGGCTGAGGGCCATCTCAGGCCGACCAAGCGCCTTCCTAGGTCATCCAAAGGCCATCCTAGGACGACCAATGGCCCCTCAGGCCGACTGAGGAGTGACGGCCTCCCAGACCGACAGAAGGCCCCTCAGGGCTCAGGCGGTCCGAGGGAAACCTCATGTAAACCATGGACACCCTCAAGCCGGCCGATGACCATCTCAGGCCGACCGAGGGCCCCTCAGGCCATCCTAGGCTATCCTAGGACGACTAAAGGGCCCTCAGAACGACTGAGTGCCCCTCATGCTAACTGGGCCCCTCAGGTCGACTGAGGGCCTCATCAGGCCGACTGAGGCCGCCCTGAGGCCGACTGAGGGCCCCTGAGGCCGATTGAGGGACCCCTAAGGCTGACTGAGGGTCCCCTCAGACTACTCAGGCCGACTGAGAGATACCTCAGGCCGATTGAGGGCCCTTAAGGGTGACACCCCCTCAGGCCGACTGAGGGCCCCCTCAGACTAACTCAGGCCGACTGAGAGGTAACCTCAGGCCGATTGAGGGACCCCTAAGGCCGTCTGAGGGTCCCATCAGACTAACTTAGGGCCGACTGAGAGATACCTCAGGCCGATTGAGGGCCCCTCAGGCCGACGCCCCCTCAGGCCGACTGGGGCCCCTCAGGCCGACTGAGTACCCCTGCAGACCGACTGAGGGCCCTTCAGACCGACTGAGTGCCCTTCAGGCCGACTGAGGGCCCCACGTGCCAACCGATCGTCCCTCAGATCGACGGAGGGTACGTCTGGCCAGCGAAGGGCCTTTAAGACCGCTTAGGGCCCTTATACAAAAAATAAAATGGGCCCCGCAGCTCAAGGGGGTACGCGCGGGTGTCCCTGGATACGCCCTTGTACCTATCTAATTTAATGACCGGCCACAAATACACAAAAAACGCATCTGTACACTTCTCAGCTATTCCTACAGACCAGTAGCGTTTTTAATAGTTTCTAGCGTTTGCTTCTAGCCCATAACTGGCCACAAATCAATCCAAGCATTGCGTGCGCAATGGTAGACTGTACCGCGGTACACATGCATGTGGGTAGACTGTATCGCATTACATATGTGCGTTAGACTGTACCGCAGCACATTCACAGTTATAGACGGCATTTGGTCGATTTTTGCTTATGTGGAAATTATATTTTGCTTTGCGAAACTGCTTCATGTATAGCATATTTTGTGGAGCGACCATATTGTTTTGCCCACACTTTACCTCGACCGACGTGGCGCTTGCACACGCCATACCTACGCGAATGATCCACAAAATACCCATCCAACCCAACTGACTGTTGTCAACTGACTGTCCCAACTGACTGTCAACTGTGTTCCGCACGAAAATAAATTTGCAGTAACATTCAGCCATCAAACAGAATATATCATTCTTCGTGGTGCATTTTAAGGCCACAGACTGTTCCTCAAACCGCTAACGAACAAACTTTGAGCTCCCACCATAGAACGTCTTCTTGCAACGCACACCTTTGTCAGGTCTGCTTCTTTGTACCCGCAGGCCGCAGTGTCGCAGTGTCCCCAGGTCGGAGGCCTCGGGCTCGGACAGACAGGGTCAGACCACGGAATTGAGCCCGCTCAATGAACCAGTGGGGGGGGGGGCTGGGGGGAGGGGGGGGGGGGGGGGTGGGAAGGGGGCACGGAGCAGCACCGTGGGTGGCCGGCTCCAAGGCCGGTCGACGGCGGCGGCGGCGCGTCGTCCATACTCCATCGACGGCCACAGGCGTCGTTGACGACACCTGCCAGTGATCGTCGCCGTGTCGTGACGGAGCGGTGGTGGGACTGGGCGGTGGTGGACCGGCGCAGTGGTGGGACCGGCAGACGACTCGAGGTCTGCCGAGGGACAGGAGTGGTATAGGCATCCAATAGCAAGCTGCGCTCTGACTGCAGCTGGTTAGTTATCGTCAATAGACATCCGGAGAGACTGCAGACTCACAGCGGGATAAGCGACGGAGGAGTGCAGCGGGTAAGTAACAGGACGAATAATAGTGTACTGACGCATAGGTGGCGGAACGGGAGGGGGGGGGGGGGGGGGCACCGAGGTACCGTGCCCCCCCCCCCCCTCTTGAATTTAAAAGGGGCACCCATGCCTCTCCTTAAGTGCCTGAAGTGCCTCTCCTTAAATTTGGCATGGCTAAGATAATTATGGAGATAAATAGAAGATTATGTTGATCGGCCTCGGCCACTGTAGGCACAGTCTGCCTCAGCCAACCCTCACCACACTGGTCCAGGGTCTTGCCACCTCGCTAGTCCGTTACTGCATTTGTGTGTACGGTACATGTAACCCCGGTCAGACGGCGCGCCTGCAGAAGCTGCTCAACTTCGGGGCACGTGTGATCTCTGGCCGTAGGAAGTTTAATCACATCAGCGACTTTTTAAGACAACTCGAGTGGCTGACGGCGGTAAAAACATATATCTTTACCATTCTCTGACCCTGTTGAAACGCATTTTAGTGACATCTCAGCCCGATTCGCTTCATAGTCATCTTTTATCCAGGCGTGATGTCCACCCCCGCGAAACCAGGCAGAGTGACCAACTGCAGACGCCAGCGATCCGCACAGAGGCGGGGAGGCGGTGCTTCTTGTACTCGATAGTGACTGCTTTCAACAGCCTGCCCGCCACTATTCGTGACCTCAGCCCACTCCAGTTTAAAGGAAATAGTTCACCTTCGGAAAATTACGTCAACATCTATCATATTTATTTATTTATTTATTTATTGACGTCACACAACCAATCCACGCGAAGCGGGGCTATTCTAGGTCGCAGGTTATAAGACGTAAAACAGTGGAATCGGGTCAGCAGACATACCAGCGCACGCGCACGCACACACATACAGTCACGCACGGAGTAAAACAACTTACAATCGCCTACATGTTTAAATCACCCCTGTGTCTGCATTATGTGCTTACGCAGCTCGGTCTTAAAGGAAATAGTTCACCTTCAACATGGGATTTTGAACTGAAATAGCAGTTTTGTAGCCCGTGTTGAGAAATCCTTATCGTGTTTCAGAACACGATTTTATTATATTTTTTAATACAGTTTCTTTTTTTCTTTTCAAAAATGGTCCTACATCGCGCTAATTCAGGACAGAAGGTCGTAAATGATTAATGTTATGGTGTGCGTTATTGGTCTGCGCATGCTCAGACCAGTATACACTCTCAAAGGGTACGGTATATCATATATGCGCCGCATTCCTTCGCCAAAAAGTCAAATATCTTCGGCTGGAGAGTCTTTTCAGCCAAGAAAAGTTGCAGATAAGGATTTCTCAACACGGGCTACAAAACTGCTATTTCAGTTCAAAATCCCATGTTGAAGGTGAACTATTTCCTTTAAGACAGAGCTGCGTAAGCACATAATGCAGACACAGGGGTGATTTAAACATGTAGGTGATTGTAAGTTGTTTTACTCCGTGCGTGACTGTATGTGTGTGCGTGCGCGTGCGCTGGTATGTCTGCTGACCCGATTCCACTGTTTTACGTCTTATAACCTGCGACCTAGAATAGCCCCGCTTCGCGTGGATTGGTTGTGTGACGTCAATAAATAAATAAATAAATAAATATGATAGATGTTGACGTAAAACTTACAGTACTTGATGCTACATCAATTATACGTCTTCTAAAATAAATAAAAATCAATGAAATTGGTGTAGTACTGTGGCAGATACTGACGTTTTAATGACGTATGTCATGTTTTTTTTGGTGGAAAAATGATCATGTTTGAAAAAACAGTAGAAAATCGAGGTTCGAGGATTTAATTGCAAATAAAAAACGTCAGAAGAAGCGAAATTATATTTTCGTTCAAATAGAAATGTTTTTTTTACTCCCACAAATTCAAAAAAACTTTTTCAATTTCCACAATATCGAAATATTGAAGATATTTATTAAACAAAATGGAATATATATTAGAGAAACAAATATTGAAGATAACCAAACCAAATTTAAAAGCAATATCAATATCTTATATATATATATATATATATATATATATATATATATATATATATATATATATATATATATATATATATATATATATATATATATATATATATATAGATATATATATATATATATATATATATGTATATATATATATATATATATATATATATATATATATATATATATATATATATATATATATATATATATATATATATATATATATATATATATATATATATATATATATATATATATATATATATATATAATATATATATATATATATATATATATATATATATATATATATATATATATATATATATATATATATATATATATATATATATATATATATATATATATATGTATGTATGTATATATATATATATATATATATATATATATATATATATATATATATATATATATATATATATATATATATATATATATATATATATATATATATATATATATATATAATATATATATATATATATATATATATATATATATATATATATATATATATATATATATATATATATATATATATATATATATATATATATATATATATATATATATATATATATATATATATATATATATATATATATATATATATATATATATATATATATATATATATATATATATATATATATATATATATATATATATATATATATATATATATATATATATATAATATTATATATATATATATATATATATATATATATATATATATATATATATATATATATATATATATTATATATATATATATATATATATATATATATATATATATATATATATATATATATATTAGGGTGGTCCTTAGGTATATGAGCGGATTTTTTTTGATTTTTTTTTGCTGAGACGCCCCAAAATAATATTCCTTTAGAGGCAGAAATGTCACGTAAAAAATATAAAAAATAAATTTTAATATTTAGGGGTCGCCCAAGGAACTTTTAACGTCACATTATATTAACATTACGGTGTTTTGCCAACAGACTGGTTATCGAGTCGACTCTGATTGAATCGATTGAAATCGATCAATCAAAATCCCTTGAATGAAAGAAGAACTGATTCACCACCAATTTGTTTGATTCATGAATCATTATTGAATCAAAATCCGCATAGAAACAAGACTGATTGAATCAAAAAGACTGCAATGCTATTTCAATGGTGAATCAAACATAGGATAACAAATATAATTTGATTCGTTGAACCGGAAATAATTGTTTCACAAAATGATGATCCATGAATGAAACGGTGACTGAATCATTTAAATTCCAAAATGAATCGTGATTGAATCCTTACCAAAAAAGTTGAATCGATAACCAGTCTGTATGCCAAATAGCTGATCTATGTCTCCCCTTTCTCAACAGCAGTTAGCTATAGCCGTCTTAAACGAGTGTTTTACGCATTTCTACTGTGTATTCACTTGTATTGTTCACTGTACCAGGCAGGCGTATTCACTATGTACGTCACTGTATCAGACAAAGGTGTTTGCTGCGTACACACTGTACCAAGCAGGCGTGTTCAGTGTTCACTGTGAGTGTGTACGTCACTGTGACTGTCATGCAGTTGTGTTCACTATGTACGTCACTGTACAAGACAGTTTGTTTACTGCCCGGCTACGGTCCGCTTCAGCGCGTCAGGGTAGCGGCGACGATGATCGTCGACCACACGAACGAGAAACTGCAGCTGCTCCTCGTCGTGAGTGATAGAGCCGCTAAACTTCTGGATCAGCGCCACACCGCGCTCGGCGTGGTCGTTTACCACGTGCAGGCACTGGACCGTCTCCGCAGCTTTCCTAAAGTCTTCACGATCCTCCCACTCCTCTGGCGAGACATCGAGGAAGCCGCTGGGCATGTTCAGGCGCTCGAAGATGCGCCGTGAGTTCGCTGTCGCGAAGTCAGCCACCGTCTTGCCGATGACAGAAGCGAACTCGACTTGGGCACGCGGGATCTGCATGTCGTCCTCGCTTCCATCCGCTTCTACCTCCATCGCCGATACCATCAGTGCCTTCGTGGCAAACGGGACGGCGCGGTCGAAGAGAGCGAGGCCGACGAGGTCCTCTGAAAGATACCAGAGGTGCTTTGCCAGCTTCGCTCCAGCCGCTTTTCCGATCACCCGGTTCGGGTAAGCGGCCAGAGCCTTCATCAGCTCCAGGTCGCTGTGGGGGGCTGCGGCGGCGAGGGGCGCCGTGAACCAGGCCTTCAGGTACAGCCTGACGGCGAACACGCAGATGTCGCGAAGGCCAGACTCCTCTCGTACCGTGAGCCGGAACTGGCGGCGGAAGAGCCATACCTTGAAGGAGTATATGACCTTGGCCATCCACCGTGCATGATGAATGGGTCCCGGGTACCGAAACGGCGCCGTCACACCGCCACCAAGGAAGGCACGCGCGAGGATTAGCATCTCCCTGTAATCATCGCGCTGCTGCTGTTCGTCCAGTTGCTGTTCGATGAAGCAAAGAACGTCGTCCTTCACATCAATGATCTCGGGCATCACGTCGTCGCTCGTGAAAGCGTCATCGAAGTCTGCCTGGTTGATGGAGCGCCACTGCGCCTGGAATCGCTTGAAGAGCATCACTTCCGGCGCCGAGCTACAACCCATGCAGTCCGTGAAGACGGCGCCTATGACCAGCTCCAGGATGTGGTGGCGACACGCCAGGTGCAGAAGCTGGACGCCGAGGTCTCGTTCGATGAGCAGACAGGCGCCGTTCAGTCGGCCTGTGTTGGAGCTGGTTGTGTCAAAACACATCGCACGGACGTTGCTCTCGAGGCCCCAGTCCTTAATGCAGTGCGTCACGGCGTCAGCCTGTGCACGACCCGTCCCGGTCGGCAGTTTTGGGACACCCAGGAGCTGCAGAAGCCTCTTGCCGGAAACAAGGACAGGAAGGCGGTCCACGGAGCTGTGCCCGGTGATGTCCGGCATCAGCTTTCCATCCCAGTGGACAACGAGGGGCCCGCTCGTGACAAACTCTTCCTTCAGCTTCATAGCGGACTCCTTTCGATGCTGCAGTCGGTTCCGACGAATCGTGCTTCGGTTCATCACCATTTCCTGAATGTCATGACCGAGACTCTTGGCTGTCTCGCCGATGACAGCCACTGCCTTTCGGTCCGAGATATTGTGCCGGTCCAGCGCCGCTGCCAAGTTTGGTGACATAATCTCCTTCCTTCCGCGCTTCAGAGGGAATACCGTACACTTGAAGGCTCCGGTAGCCTCATCCTCGGATTCTTCCGCTGCTGACGACGCATCGCTGCTGTTTGACGAAGATGCCAGAGTCGCCACGGCACTCGTCGAGGCCGACATCTCGTCAGCGCGGCGACGTCGCCTTTCAGTCCTCTTCTCGGCTTTGTTCTTTCGTTTCTCCTTCTCCGCGAGGGTCTTGTCCACCGTCGTCATGCAACCGCGCCTTCCCTTCTCACGTTGAGCCAGCAAGAATTCCCTGTCCTCGTTGTTCTTAATGGAGAGCGCGTCGGCGTGCGCCACGTCGAATAGGTCGTCCAGAACGTCGACGAACGCTTTCTCGTTGTTCGCCTGGGTTGCTGACTTCCGGTTGCGGTGCTTCTTGAGTGTCTGCCACGTGACGAAGAGCTTCAGCACCTTCTCACGGCATCGCTGTTCCTATTGAATCGGAATCCGAGCGCGATTCCAGAAGGCCGCAACTATATCGATAGTCCGGGCTGCTGCATCTTTCACAGGCATCTTGCCGTCCAGGTGAAGGTTGAAGAAGTATGCCAAAGCCTGGCGCTTAGACGGGAGCTTAGATCCCTTAATGTCATCATCGACCGCCCCCACCAGATACACTGAAGTTTTTGCGCGTGTAGCAGCCATTGCGACTCACATCGCGATCCTGCAAAATCAAATGGAACGTTTAGCGTTCGGCGATTACCCATTACGGGAGGGAAATATTTTACACAACAACGGAGGGGGGGGGGCATATACATCACAAAATTCGAGTCGACCATTTTCGATTCAATGTTCAATACAATTGTCATAATGCATCGTAGAAAGATAAACAATGGGATAAAACAAATATAAATTTGTGGTAAATCATTAGTACAAAAGGGCACTCACCTGCAGCAAAAATCGTGCAGCGCGCTCCTCCACCTCTCAGACCAAATATGCTGCCTCCGCCGCACAGCCGGGGCCTTTGCGCGGTAGTCTCGTCACGCGGTGCCAACAATCAAACAACCACCGTTGCCATGGTAACGAACTCTGTGGCGCGAAACCCGATAAACTTTGAATGAATATCCTATTGCGCAGCGCTGGGCCTAAACTGTTAACACAAATATATAAGTTGCTTGGGCGACCTCTAAATATTAATATTTATTTTTTATATTTTTTTAAGGACTATTTCTACCACAAAAGGAACAATATTAGTGGGCGTCCCGGTCTAATTTCGAAATTTTATTTTTAAGGACCACCCTAATATACATATACATATACATATACATATACATATACATATACATATACATATACATATACATATATATATATATATATATATATATATATATATATATATATATATATATATATATATATACATATATATATACATATATATATATATATATATATATATATATATATATATATATATATATATATATATATATATATATATATATATATACATATATATGTACATATATATATATATATATATATATATATATATATATATATATATATATATATATATATATATATATATATCTATATATACATCTATATATACATCTATATATACATCTATATATATATATATATATATATATATATATATATATATATATATATATATATATATAGACAATATATATATATATATATATATATATATATATATATATATAAAGACATAAAGACATAAAGACATAAATTTTCAGTACAACAAAGAGCCTCATGGGCCCGTCCTGGGTTGTACGGCACACATGGACGTGAACGGCACACATGTGACAACGGACATGAACGGCCACATACATTGCCTCGCAGGGCACCATATCATGTAATACACACTAACCATTTTCAGAATTTAACATCCAGTACATATACATCGTCCTGCACACACGAACCTCAGAATTTAGCAATCTACATTCACAAGACATTCAATCCATTCAAACGTTGTAATTACACTAGTCCCACACATACACAATCTTCCTTCTCAAAATAATCCCTTTCTTGTAAGCAACCTATTTCAATTTGTTATGTTCTTATGTATATTCGCATATGTGTATCACTATAACTAAGACTAATCCCAGGAATATCTATAAACAAAACCCTTTCCCGCAAAATATTTGTCGAGCCCAGCTTTGAAAGAAACTAATGTGGCTGCACTGATTACATCACCTGGTAAATTGTTCCAATGGCTCACAGCCCTTCTACTGAAAAACGACTGTCTTAATCTAGTCCTGCTTTGTTTAACAATAAGTTTATACTGATGGCATCGCCCTCTTTTCTCTCTATCAAAATCAAACAAGTTCTTTAAATACCCAATCTGTTGACCATTTACAAACTTAAAAACTTCAATGAGATCCCCCCTCAATCTTCTGTATTTAAGTGAGAACATATCCAATGTTTTAAGCCTATCCTCATATTCTAAATTACTAATACCGTTAACCATTTTCGTTGCCCGTTTTTGTACCCTTTCTAGTAACCAACAATCTTTCTCATACGTTGGAGACCAAGCTTGAACACAGTACTCTAAATGTGGTCTAACAAATGCACAATACAGTTTAGTTATCACCTCAGCACTTTTATAAGAAACATTCCTGTAAATGGCACCAAGCATCCTTAGCGCCTGTTTTCTAGCTTTGGTTACCTGGTCAGATGCAGACAGCTTACTGTTAACTATTACCCCTAGGTCCCTTTCCATTACCGTCTGTGACATCTCCTGTCCCCCCATTTTGTATGAAGTTCTTCTTTTTACTCGGCCTACATGCATAACTTTACATTTGTTAATATTAAATTCCATTTGCCATGTTTCTGACCATTCAACCAACCTATCCAGATCCGACTGGAAAAGATCCTGGTCGTTATCTCTCCTAATAACCCTGAAAACTTTAAGATCGTCAGCAAATTTTAACACTTTACTGTCTACACCATTCTCGATTGTATTAATGAATATTAAAAATAACAATGGGCCTAAAACTGAGCCTTGAGGCACCCCACTACGCACATCTCTCCATTCAGATTTGACCCCATTTAGTAAAACTCTTTGCCGCCGTCCTGAGAGCCAAAACTCGATCCAATCAAGCGCCTTGCCGCTTATTCCGTGGCTTTTCAGTTGTAATCCTAATCTTTTATGGGGAACCTTATCAAAAGCTTTACTAAAATCAAGATACGCTACATCAAGCTGTTCACCCCTATCAAAACTATCGGTTGCCACATCCAAAAACTGCAGAAGGTTGGTCAAGCACGAATAACCCTTCCTGAAGCCATGCTGATTTTCCCTAATGATTTTATATTCATCCAAATATTCTACTATTTTATCTTTAATGATTGATTCCAGTACTTTGCAAACTAAGGAGGTAAGACTGACAGGTCTATAATTTTCTACCTTACTTTTATCCCCCTTTTTAAATATAGGAACTACGTTTGCACTCTTCCAGTCAAGTGGAATATTTGTTTCTTTTAGTGATCTGGAAAATATTATAGCCAATGGAACAGATATCTCTCTTCCACATTCTTTTAAAACCCTTGCATATATAGTATCTGGTCCCTCCGCCTTATTAGGTTTTATCTTTTTTAAATATGCACTAACTAAATCACTACTTATATTGCCCAGCTCTCCCAAAGTATCCTCCGTTACTGGCGGAGGATGAAGTAATGCGATACCACTTTGGTCTTCGATTGTAAAAACGGAACTGAACTGATTACTCAACAATTCCACCATTTCGTTATCTTTACTTACCAACATATCATTTACTTTAAGTGGACCAATACTTTTTGAAACGTTATTCATTTTGTAAAAACTAAAAAATCTCTTGCTGTCGGCAATGCAGTTCTTTGCCAAGTCTATTTCCTTTGCTCTTTTTGCTGCCCTGACTCTTCTCTTTACCTCGTCCCTACTTTTTTGGTAACTTCTCTTATTTGACTCAATTGGTGATCCCTTCATTTTCTTAAATGCAGCTCTTTTCGTTTTGATGGCATTTCTAACTTCTGGTGTAAGCCAGGGAGGTCTATCGTTTTTTCTACTACGTTTATACTTAAATGGTATGTGTCTACTCTGAACTGCTTTCAATATAGTCTTAAAATAATTCCAGGATTCACATGTATCTAATCTTTCAAACCCACTGTTCCAATCGATCTGGGCAAGTTCATTTCTCAATTTGTCGAAGTCTGCTTGATTAAAATTTGGAACCAGGAGATTATCTTTGAGCTTAACATTAGATGAGATATTAAAGTTTACTATACTATGATCGCTTTTACCGAGTCCCTCACCGATGGTTACATCACTCACTAGTTCTCTGTTGTCAGAGAAGACTAGGTCAAGAATTGAACATAATCTAGTTGGTTCAGTGACAAACTGATGCATAAAAAGTTCCTCTTCAAAAAGTTGCCTAAACATCATACACTGGTTGGTCTCTACCCTGCCTTCATACCCTCGTAAATTGAAATCCCCCATAATCAGACAATGTGTTTTAAAATTATTACGAATTTCTTCGCAGATCACTCGGTCTGCTTCAACTTGAGGCACTCTCAAAAGATTACCTGGTCTGTAGAATGCTCCTATTCTTAAGTTGTCCCTATTACCTGCACCAATTTTAACGTCTATCCAAATTGATTCTACGTCCTTCGCTTTTAATGGATCATCAACTCTCGTAGCAACGTATAAACTGTTGACGTATACAAATACCCCGCCACCCTGCCGTGATTTCCTGCAGTACGAAAACATGTTGTAACCTTGTAGTTCGAAGTCCTGTAGCCTATCATCACAAAATTCCTCACTAACCCATGTTTCTGTTACACAAATAATATCCGGTTTTTGAATACCAACATAGCATCTGAACTCATCAAATTTTGATCTAATGCTCTGTGCATTTAACATTATACATCCAATATTACATTTAGGTAGCTCTCTACCACTGCTACTACTGCTACAGGTATGATAACTTTGATGCGTCCCCTTATCAGTTGAACCTTCACCATTGCCTACTTCTCGATGCCCTTTTACCTGTGTCTTCTGACCCCCCCTCCCAACTAGTTTCCCGGAATCACCCTTGCGTATGCAGCCCCCAGTACTGTCGCCCCCTCATCCGATAAATGCAAACCATCCCTCATGTAGTACACGTCGCTGCCATAAAACTTATCCCACAGGTCGACAAACTCAAACCCCATAGCCGAGCATAGTTTACTCACAGAGTGGTTTGCTGACAGGGCTCTGGAGTACCACTCCGTGCCGACTGCAACTCGAGGGAGGATGCCAGTGATGACGATAGTCTTCCTAGCCTCCTTCAGCGTCTGCAGCAGTTGCCTATATTCCTGTACAAGCTTTACGCTGCGCCTCGGTCCAACGTCATTAACCCCCACTTGTACGATGATCGTTTCGGGATCGCACGCACGTAGTTCGTCCTGGATAATAGGGCCAAGTTCGGACACTTTTACTCCTGGTTTGACGGCACACCTGTCCTCCCTCCCACAAAACACTCTCCCAAGGGGCCTCACCCGCGAATCACCGATCATCAAATATCTAATCTTCTCCTTCTCAGGTTCCTCGGCAGGCGCCAGGACACTGAACCTGTTCGATAGGGCAACACAATGCTCCTGCTCCCCGGGAATGCGATGCCTCTTGCTACCCTGGATGTGCTGTCTATTCTTATCCTGTACAGTTATCCAACCATCTCTCTTTTCTTCTATCTTCTCTTCTTTCTTCTTCTCTATCTTCTCTTCTATCAGCTTTTCTATCGTCTCCCCAAGCTGCTCTCTACTCTGCTCTTCTATCTTCTCTCCTATCGTTTCTACTATGTTCCTTCCATCTTCTCTTCCCTTCTTCCCTCTTCCCTTCTCCATCTTCCCTTCCATCATACTTTTTAATTTCTCTTCTATCTTGTCTTCTATCATCACTCCGATGATCTCGTCTATCTTTTCTACTATTTTATCTAGTATCTTCTTTTTTATCTTTTGTATCTTCCTTTCTATCATCTGTGCTATCTTCTTATCCAGCTTCTCTTCGATCATCACTCCTAACTTCTCTTCTATTTTCTCTTCTATCTTCTCTTCTATATTATCTTCACTCTTATCCTCTCTCTTTTCTTCTCTCATCACACCTCTCTTCTCTTCACTATCCTCTTCTCTGTCAGCATCTACCTTCTCTTCTCTAGTATCTTCTCTCTCCTCTTTCTTCTCGTCAGAAGTATTCCCACACTTTCTGGCTCTCTTGCGCCTTGCAATAGGCATTTTCAAAACTCGGCTAGATTATTTAATTTGATCTACTTGATTTCCTGCTAACTGTCGATTACTGTATCTTCACACACATGACTTCACACACGACTTCACATGACTCATGACTGAATCGCGTGCAGTGAGACAAGCCGGTATGAAACCAGCTGTGCTGCCAGCGAATCAATGGCAACACATATATATATATATATAACATATATATATATATATATATATATATATATATATATATATATATATATATATATATATATATATATATATATATATATATATATATATAGATATATATATATATATATATATATATATATATATATATATATATATATATATATATATATATTTATATATACATATATATATACATATATATATATATATATATATATATATATATATATATATATATATATATATATATATATATATATATATATATATATATATTTGTGAACTTAGGAAGCAGGTTTTCCTTTATGCATGTATCGGTAAATATGACAGCATATCGAGCGTTAGTATGTATAGTATATATTTGTATATATATACATATACAACGACATAGATGAACACATAAGACGTCAACTACATGTACACTTCGCGAGATCCAACCACGCTGGCGAGCCAAACAACGACCAACCCACACAGTTAAAACTGTATTACAAAGTCAGCATGTCCACAGCTTACAAGAAGGACGAGAAAGTCCTTCGAGATATTATCTCGAAAAACTGCACTCCTACTAAAGCCGATGACAGGATCAATCTGATCATTTTCTACAAAAATCCAAGTGTATCTAGTATAGTCATGACAAACAATCTTTCAAGAGACACGTCTGCCCTTAAGGTTACCAATATTGTCTATGAGTTCCAATGCCCCCTTGGTGACTGTGCGCGCCGTAATAATTCATCCTACATTGGTCATACAACCACAACTTTGTCTCGCCGCATAACCATGCATTTACAGAATGGTGCACCCGACAAACATACCAAGTCAACCCATAACTCTGAACTCACTCGTAGCATGATGGTCGAAAATACCTCCATCCTGGCAAAATGTTCAAACAGGAAAAAACTAATGGTACTAGAAGCTGTTTACATAAGGGACAGGGACCCTTTCATCAACCGGCAAATGGACATGAGGGGTACCCTGTCCTTATATGATGGGAGACCCTTGCTACCGAGGGATGGGGGCGCGCACGATTGATGTCGAGTATCGTGGCTCGTGCGATGTAATACTTGTGTGTGTGTGTGTATGTACTGTGTATGAATGCATGTGTATGCATTGCCCTGTATGTATAATGTATATATCATAACTGTATTAAATATGTAAGCGAATCTTCGTTCCTATAGGAGTCGCCCGTATTTAGCAAGAACGTGCTGTAAAATATAAAAATAAAAACCAGAGGCCAGTTTTACCAAAAAAAAACTGACGTCGGCGATTATTTTTCGGCCGAAAAACTGACAATCTGACCATCTGACCATCTACCGTCTGACCATCTCACCGTCTGACCATCTGACCATCTGACCATCTCACCGTCTGACCATCTGACCATCTGACCATCTGACCATCTGACCATCTGACCATCTGACCATCTGACCATCTGACCATCTGACCATCAGACCATCTGACCATCTGACCATCTGACCGTCTGACCGTCTGACCATCTGACCATCTCACCGTCTGACCATCTGACCGTCTGACCATCTGACCATCTTACCATCTGACCGTCTGACCGTCTGACCGTCTGACCGTCTGACCGTCTGACCGTCTGACCATCTGACCGTCTGACCATCTGACCGTCTGACCGTCTGACCGTCTGACCGTCTGACCATCTCACCGTCTGACCATCTGACCGTCTGACCGTCTGACCGTCTGACCGTCTGACCGTCCTGCAGACTGATGACAACCTGTGGATGCCCGTGACTGTGAGCCGGAGTCATGAGACCTTTAGAGAAAGGCCTTTGGAGAAGATCTTTTGGATGGATTTTGATACGGCGCTGGCCATGTTTGCGGTGTACTGCCGAGTCTCTTAGGCATTCCTGAACTGCTTCCTGAATGGCCAATACGGCTGGTAACCAGCGAATGTCTACCCTGAGTGGCGCCAGGGGATCGCTGCGCAGCTCTTACACGTGCGACCAACGGCTCCCGCGGGACGACACCAGTGGCGGATCCAATTCTGTTTATGGTGCCCGCCGCTCAGTGCCGGCTTTTAGGCCGGGAAAATGCATTCGGCCCATATATGTGCCTGCCGTGAGTAATGTCCGTATTCAGCGGTGGGAATGACCGACTGCACTCAGGACTGTGACCTATAGTTAAAGAGGGTGGGTATAAACTAGACTCTTGAGTAATGCAACAGAGCCAGAGCTCCGTTAATATGAGCTACTGAGAATTAATGACATTTTCAGTGAACATGTTTTAGACACTACCTCATTTCTACAGGGTGTCCGGAAAAAAAACATACTCTGGATTTTAGCTCGTGCTTCAATATGTACGTGCCAATTTTTTTTAAAACTTGTCATGATTATAGCTGGGAACGTGGCAAAATCGATGAACACAGAAATAAGTAATTTGAGATGTTTTTTTAAATATTGAAAAGGCGTGTTGTGTGGAAGCCTACATTCAGGGTGTGTTCCAGGGTGTCCGGAAAAAGATATTGTGATTTTTCGCAATAATTTCGGCTATAAACAAACAATATTAAAAATTCGAGTATCGTTATATTCACCAGTTCATGGCAAACCAGATAAGCCATGACATTTGTACAGACACTGCCTCCGTCAGCCTGAAGGCGGAGGTGGCGTGGGCACCCTATTCCCCGGACCTCAGTCCATTGGATTTATTTCTGTGGAGAGACCGTGTTTACAAAGGTCAAGGACCGTGTTTACGAAGAAAAGCCCAGAACAACAGAAGTCCTGAAGCGCGCCATCATCGGAGAAGTCGGCCGCATGCCCTCAGCGATCATCGACAAAACTGTCGACCATCTGCAGGCTGTGCGACTGCCTCAGCTGATCCGCCGGAAGGGGGCGCACATCAAGCATCTTCTGTAGGAGGCTGCACTGTGAGCTATGACTGACAGAGGGAGTCTCTGTAC
>JAXIVJ010006854.1:60000-64218 GCA_036785665.1 Chirona hameri
GGCATACAACACCGCCTCCGGGCATACCACACCGCCTCCGGGCATACAACACCGCCTCCGGGCATACAACATCGCAAACGGGCATACCACACCGTCTCACGTCATCATCAGCAACATCATCAGCAACATCATCAGAAACATCATCAGCAACATCACCAGCAACATCATCAGCAACATCATCAGCAACATCATCAGCAACATCATCATCAACATCATCATCAACATCATCATTAACATCATCATCAACATCAACATCATCATCAACATCATCATCAACATCATCAGCAACATCATCAGCAACATCATCAGCAACATCATCAGCAACATCATCAGCAACATCATCAACAACATCATCATCAGCAACATCATCATCAGCAACATCATCATCAGCAACATCATCATCATCATCATCATCATCATCATCATCATCATCATCATCATCATCATCATCATCATCATCATCATCATCATCATCATCATCATCATCATCATCATCATCATCATCATCATCATCATCATCATCATCATCATCATCATCATCATCATCATCATCATCATCATCATTATCATCATCATGCCCGGAGGCGGTGTTGTACCGCCTCCGGGCATACCACACCGCCTCCGGGCATACAACACCGCCTCCGGGCATACTACACCGCCTCCGGGCATACCACACCGCCTCCGGGCATACAACACCGCCTCCGGGCATACTACACCGCCTCCGGGCATACCACACCGCCTCCGGGCATACAACACCGCCTCCGGGCATACTGCACCGCCTCCGGGCATACCACACCGCCTCCGGGCATACAACACCGCCTCCGGGCATACTACACCGCCTCCGGGCATACCAGACCGCCTCAGGGCATACAACACCGCCTCCGGGCATACAACACCGCCTCCGGGCATACCACACCGCCTCCGGGCATACAACACCGCCTCCGGGCATACAACACCGCCTCCGGGCATACCACACCGCCTCCGGGCATACAACACCGCCTCCGGGCATACAACACCGCCTCCGGTCATACCACACCGTCTCACGTCATCATCAGCAACATCATCAGCAACATCATCAGCAACATCACCAGCAACATCATCAGAAACATCATCAGCAACATCATCAGCAACATCATCAGCAACATCATCAGCAACATCATCATCAACATCATCATCAACATCATCATCAACATCATCATCAACATCATCATCAACATCATCAGCAACATCATCAGCAACATCATCAGCAACATCATCAGCAACATCATCAACAACATCATCATCAGCAACATCATCATCAGCAACATCATCATCAGCAACATCATCATCATCATCATCATCATCATCATCATCATCATCATCATCATCATCATCATCATCATCATCATCATCATCATCATCATCATCATCATCATTATCATCATCATGCCCGGAGGCGGTGTTGTACCGCCTCCGGGCATACCACACCGCCTCCGGGCATACAACACCGCCTCCGGGCATACTACACCGCCTCCGGGCATACCACACCGCCTCCGGGCAAACAACACCGCCTCCGGGCATACTACACCGCCTCCGGGCATACCACACCGCCTCCGGGCATACAACACCGCCTCCGGGCATACTGCACCGCCTCCGGGCATACCACACCGCCTCCGGGCATACAACACCGCCTCCGGGCATACTAAACCGCCTCCGGCCATACCAGACCGCTTCAGGGCATACAACACCGCCTCCGGGCATACAACACCGCCTCCGGGCATATCACACCGCCTCCGGGCATACAACACCGCCTCCGGGCATACAACACCGCCTCCGGGCATACCACACCGCCTCCGGGCATACAACACCGCCTCCGGGCATACAACACCGCCTCCGGGCATACCACACCGTCTCACGTCATCATCAGCAACATCATCAGCAACATCATCAGCAACATCACCAGCAACATCATCAGCAACATCATCAGCAACATCATCAGCAACATCATCAGCAACATCATCAGCAACATCATCATCAACATCATCATCAACATCATCATCAACATCATCATCAACATCATCATCAACATCAACATCATCATGAACATCATCATCAACATCATCATCAACATCATCATCAACATCATCATCAACATCATCATCAACATCATCATCAACATCATCATCAACATCATCATCAACATCATCATCAACATCATCATCAACATCATCATCTTCATCATCATCATCATCATCATCATCATCATCATCATCATCATCATCATCATCATCATCATCATCATCATCATCATCATCATCATCATCATCATCATCATCATCATCATCATCATCATCATCATCATCATCATCATCATCATCATCATCATCATCATCATCATCATCATCATCATCATCATCATCATCATCATCATCATCATCATCATCATCATCATCATCATCATCATCATCATCATCATCATCATCATCATCATCATCATCATCATCAGAAACATCATCAGCAACATCATCAGCAACATCATCAGCAACATCATCATCAACATCATCATCAACATCATCATCAACATCATCATCAACATCATCATCAACATCATCAGCAACATCATCAGCAACATCATCAGCAACATCATCAGCAACATCATCAACAACATCATCATCAGCAACATCATCATCAGCAACATCATCATCAGCAACATCATCATCATCATCATCATCATCATCATCATCATCATCATCATCATCATCATCATCATCATCATCATCATCATCATCATCATCATCATCATCATCATCATTATCATCATCATGCCCGGAGGCGGTGTTGTACCGCCTCCGGGCATACCACACCGCCTCCGGGCATACAACACCGCCTCCGGGCATACTACACCGCCTCCGGGCATACCACACCGCCTCCGGGCAAACAACACCGCCTCCGGGCATACTACACCGCCTCCGGGCATACCACACCGCCTCCGGGCATACAACACCGCCTCCGGGCATACTGCACCGCCTCCGGGCATACCACACCACCTCCGGGCATACAACACCGCCTCCGGGCATACTAAACCGCCTCCGGGCATACCAGACCGCTTCAGGGCATACAACACCGCCTCCGGGCATACAACACCGCCTCCGGGCATATCACACCGCCTCCGGGCATACAACACCGCCTCCGGGCATACAACACCGCCTCCGGGCATACCACACCGCCTCCGGGCATACAACACCGCCTCCGGGCATACAACACCGCCTCCGGGCATACCACACCGTCTCACGTCATCATCAGCAACATCATCAGCAACATCATCAGCAACATCACCAGCAACATCATCAGCAACATCATCAGCAACATCATCAGCAACATCATCAGCAACATCATCAGCAACATCATCATCAACATCATCATCAACATCATCATCAACATACTCATCAACATCATCATCAACATCAACATCATCATGAACATCATCATCAACATCATCATCAACATCATCATCAACATCATCATCAACATCATCATCAACATCATCATCAACATCATCATCAACATCATCATCAAAATCATCATCAACATCATCATCTTCATCATCATCATCATCATCATCATCATCATCATCATCATCATCATCATCATCATCATCATCATCATCATCATCATCATCATCATCATCATCATCATCATCATCATCATCATCATCATCATCATCATTATCATCATCATGCCCGGAGGCGGTGTTGTACCGCCTCCGGGCATACCACACCGCCTCCGGGCATACAACACCGCCTCCGGGCATACTACACCGCCTCCGGGCATACCACACCGCCTCCGGGCATACAACACCGCCTCCGGGCAAACTACACCGCCTCCGGGCATACCACACCGCCTCAGGGCATACAACACCGCCTCCGGGCATACAACACCGCCTCCGGGCATACCACACCGCCTCCGGGCATACAACACCGCCTCCGGGCATACAACACCGCCTCCGGGCATACCACACCGCCTCCGGGCATACAACACCGCCTCCGGGCATACAACACCGCCTCCGGGCATACCACACCGTCTCACGTCATCATCAGCAACATCATCAGCAACATCATCAGCAACATCACCAGCAACATCATCAGCAACATCATCAGCAACATCATCAGCAACATCATCAGCAACATCATCAGCAACATCATCATCAACATCATCATCAACATCATCATCAACATCATC
>JAXIVJ010006855.1:0-2500 GCA_036785665.1 Chirona hameri
GTCGTCGGTCGGTCGGTCGGTCGGTCGGTCGGTCGTCCGGTCGGTCGGTCGGTCGGTCGGTCGGTCGGTCCGGTCGGTCGTCGGTCGGTCGGTCGGTCGGTCGGTCGGTCGGTCGGTCGGTCGGTCGTCGGTCGGTCGTCGTCGGTCGGTCGGTCGGTCGTCGGTCGCGTCGGTCGGTCGGTCGGTCGGTCGGTCGGTCTGTCGGTCTGTCGGTCGGTCTGGTCGGTCGGGTCGGTCGGTCGGTCGGTTCGGTCGTCGGTCGGTCGGTCGGTCGGTCGGTCGGTCGGTCGGTCGGTCGGTCGGTCGGTCGGTCGGTCGGTCGGTCGGTCGGTCGGTCGGTCGGTCGGTCGGTCGGTCGGTCGGTCGGTCGGTCGGTCGGTCGGTCGGTCGGTCGGTCGGTCGGTCGGTCGGTCGGTCGGTCGGTCGGTCGGTCGGTCGGTCGGTCGGTCGTCGGTCGGTCGGTCGGTCGGTCGGTCGGTCGGTCGGTCGGTCGGTCGGTCGGGTCGGTCGCGTCGTCGGTCGGTCGGTCGGTCGGTCGGTCGGTCGGTCGGTCGGTCGGTCCGGTCGGTCGGTCCGGTCGGTCGGTCGGTCGGTCGGTCGGTCGGTCGGTCGGTCGGTCGGTCGGTCGGTCGGTCGGTCGGTCGTCGGTCGGTCGGTCGTCGGTCGGTCGGTCGGTCGGTCGGTCGGTCGGTCGGGTCGGTCGGTCCGGTCGGTCGGTCGGTCGGTCGGTCGGTCGGGTCGGTCGGTCGGTCGGTCGGTCGGTCGGTCGGTCGGTCGGTCGGTCGGTCGGTCGGTCGGTCGGTCGTCGGTCGGTCGGTCGGTCGGTCGGTCGGGTCGGTCGGTCGGTCGGTCGGTCGGTCGGTCGGTCGGTCGGTCGGTCGGTCGGTTCGGTCGGTCGGTCGGCGGTCGGTCGGTCGGTCGGGTCGGTCGGGGTCGGTCGGTCGGTCGGTCGGTCGGTCGGTCGGTCGGTCGGTCGGTCGGTCGGTCGGTCGGTCGGTCGGTCGGTCGGTCGGTCGGTCGTCGGTCGGTCGGTCGGTCGGTCGGTCGGTCGGGGTCGGTCGGTCGGTCGGTCGGTCGGTCGGTCGGTCGGTCGGTCGGTCGGTCGGTCGGTCGGTCGGTCGGTCGGTCGGTCGTCGGTCGGTCGGTCGGTCGGTCGGTCGGTCGGTCGGTCGGGTCGGTCGGGGTCGGTCGGTCGGTCGGTCGGTCGGTCGGTCGTCGGTCGGTCGGTCGGTCGGTCCGGCCGGTCGGTCGGTCGGTCGGTCGGTCGTCGGTCGGTCGGTCGGTCGGTCGGTCGGTCGGTCGGTCGGTCGGTCGGTCGGTCGGTCGGTCGGTCGGTCGGTCGGTCGGTCGGTCGGTCGTCGGTCGGTCGGTCGGTCGGTCGGTCGGTCGGTCGGTCGGTCGGTCGGTCGGTCGGTCGGTCGGTCGGTCGGTCGGTCGGTCGGTCGGTCGGTCGGTCGGTCGGTCGTCGGTCGGTCGGTCGGTCGGTCGGTCGGTCGGTCGGTCGGTCGGTCGGTCGGTCGGTCGGTCGGTCGGTCGGTCGGTCGGTCGGTCGGTCGGTCGGGCGTCGGTCGGTCGGTCGTCGGTCGGTCGGTCGGTCGGTCGCGTCGGTCGGTCGGTCGGTCGGTCGGTCGGTCGGTCGGTCGGTCGGTCGGTCGGTCGGTCGGTCGGTCGGTCGGTCGGTCGGTCGGTCGGTCGGTCGGTCGGTCGGTCGGTCGGTCGGTCGGTCGGTCGGTCGGTCGGTCGGTCGGTCGGTCGGTCGGTCGGTCGGTCGGTCGGTCGGTCGTCGGTCGGTCGGTCGGTCGGTCGGTCGGTCGGTCGGTCGGTCGGTCGGTCGGTCGGTCGGTCGGTCGGTCGGTCGGTCGGTCGGTCGGTCGGTCGGTCGGTCGGTCGGTCGGTCGGTCGGTCGGTCGGTCGGTCGGTCGGTCGGTCGGTCGGTCGTCGGTCGGTCGGTCGGTCGGTCGGTCGGTCGGTCGGTCGGTCGGTCGGTCGGTCGGTCGGTCGGTCGGTCGGTCGGTCGGTCGGTCGGTCGGTCGGTCGGTCGGTCGGTCGGTCGGTCGGTCGGTCGGTCGGTCGGTCGGTCGGTCGGTCGGTCGGTCGGTCGGTCGGTCGGTCGGTCGGTCGGTCGGTCGGTCGGTCGGTCGGTCGGTCGGTCGGTCGGTCGGTCGGTCGGTCGGTCGGTCGGTCGGTCGGTCGGTCGGTCGGTCGGTCGGTCGGTCGGTCGGTCGGTCGGTCGGTCGGTCGGTCGGTCGGTCGGTCGGTCGGTCGGTCGGTCGGTCGGTCGGTCGGTCGGTCGGTCGGTCGGTCGGTCGGTCGGGTCGGTCGGTCGGTCGGTCGGTCGGTCGGTCGGTCGGTCGGTCGGGTCGGTCGGGTCGGTCGGTCGGTCGGTCGGTCGGTCGGTCGGTCGGTCGGTCGGTCGGTCGGTCGGTCGGTCGGTCGGTCGGTCGGTCGGTCGGTCGGTCGGTCGGTCGGTCGGTCGGTCGGTCGGTCGGTCGGTCGGTCG